>BMAV01014396.1:0-20569 GCA_019973955.1 Trichonephila inaurata madagascariensis | reverse complement strand
GTTTCCCCTCCCAATTAATTTTTTGGGGTCAAATTCAATCCTAAAAGGGGACTAAAAAAAACCCGAAATTTTTTTAAATTTAAGTTTTTGTTGCTTACAAAAGCCATTTTTTCCGGGTTAAAAAAACCCGAGATCTACATCAGATGGAATAGAATACCCTAGTCTATCAAACAAAATACCTAGGAATGATCATTTATAAAACTCTCACTTTCAAGCAACGTATAACTTTTATTACGGAAAGAATTAAAAAGCCACGCATTAATTCACCCCTTAATTTCCAAGCAATAGAAACAGCATTCTTACCTACTCACTGATCCTAAAACCTATCCTGAACTACGTCTCTCATGTTTGGAAAATGCAGCAAATGCGCATATTAATTATTTTGAAAACTCAAAATTTAGTTGTCAGGCAAATTCTTTACCCTCGCTTGATCATGAGTAATGCAGACCTCAGAGCCGCGAGTAAAATACCCAAACTATTAGATAAACTATAAGGTATTGCTACTAATTTCTTTAATAAAATTGTGGACAATTTTGATAATAAATCGAGAGAGAGATCCTTAGCATCGAAAAATATACTCCTGATCTTTATTTCCACAGACCTAGATCAATCCTAATTGATTCTCCTTTTTTTAAATTCCTAAATATGTTTCCTTTTATGTATATTATTTATTTTTTAATTTTATTCTTAAATTTCCTCCATCTTCTAAATGATTGGTCGAGTTTCTCAATTAAACATAAATGCAAAAATAGCTGACCTTTTTCTGATCATCCATTCACAGAAGCTCCACTCGATACCACAACTCATTTTAACTTTCTACAACTAAATATTTTCTTTCTTTAACTCGGACTTCTTTTCTGCAACCGGATTGGCTAGGCATCATCCCATCCTCTCCCATCACGAAAATGTTTTCTAAGTCAAGATTATTTCATAAATTCTTATTTTATTTTGTGTATTTGTAATTTTATTCATATCAAGGCGATTTTTCTTTTTATTAGTTCTTACTAGTTATATTTTTAAATATTAGTTTTTAAAAAGAGCAATTTAAAAGCCTTTTAATGTCATCCAAGTCTTTTGAAGTCAGGTTTCATTGTCTATACTTGATCATGGTTTAAAATTCCGGATTCTGTCACTCTTATATGTTTGTTTTCATAGTGAAACTTTAATAAATGTCCACTACGATTTTGACTTATGTATGATGTGATGTACTATTTTAATGAGATTTAAGTTAATTTTGAGTGTTGCAATTAGAGTACAGAAATTATTTTACAGCACATTTTAAATTTACATGCTAAATTTTGCATATTATGTCTTCTTAAGAAAATCAATTTTCTCGTTAGTGGTTAGGGTAAAATAATATAGTTAAAAACAAGCTAACTTGTTGTAAAATAATCTCAAAATTACATTAGTTGTATTTTTTTTCTTTTTTTTTTAGTTGGTAATATAAAGAGTGTGGTTTTCTTTAGGATAGTTTTCTATTAAATACATAATTCTAATTTTATTCCTATTATTAAAACCTTATTTTGTGCTACTGAACATAATATTATTTTTTTCTAGCACTTATAAAGTGGTATTTGATCAGCGAGAATGGAATAAATGAATCCTGGGGTCTCAGGGGTGTTAAATTTTTCTAGAGGTCTAAAAATATAAACAATTTTCAAACAGGTACAATTCTTTTAAATTTAATTTAAATGATTTGAATCTCTTACACATTATTTATAAAAGAATGGGGCTTCAGAAAAGTATAAAATGTTTAAAATATAATAATAATTTTAAAAATCATAAGCATATGAAAATTCTATGATAAATATTAAGTATTTTTTAAGTATTTCTAAAATAGTAGCCTCTGATGTATAAAACTTAATAGAATGATAAAATGCATCATCCTCTTTAAGCCCTACCTAATTTTAGTATTATATATCTTTTGTATTTCAAAATATTTGTAAAACATTGCAATTTTTTAAATATTTTTAAAAAATGTATTTTGTTTTATTTATTAAAATATGTAAGTTATTATTCTATTTATATAAAAATAGCTACAGTGTAATGAGATTACATTTAACTTTATTAATCAACTTATGGCTAATAATTAAAGCTAATATTTTAGAAAATAGCATGCGTGACGTAAGACTTAAAAGATATTTCTTATAGAAAAGTTTCTTATTTTCATATGCTTCCTGTTTTTAAATTATGATTATATTTTAAACTTATTTTATATTTTTTACTGAAGCATCGTCTTTTTATAAATAATGTGTAAAGATTTGAATTATTTAATTTAAATTAAAAGAATTATACTGTTTGAGAAAATCGTTTATATTTTCCAGACCTCTAAATTTAACACCATGAGACTTACATTATGATTTCGTATTCGTATAGCTATAAAATCAAGCCTTACGGTAAAAAGATTCATTAGATGAATACTATATAAAATATGAAAAAGAAAGAAATTAGGAATTAAAACCTTTCGATCTGATAAATTTACTTCAAAGCAAGTTTAATTTTTCCCCTCTTTTGTACTGCATCAGTTCAAAGACAAAGAAGAAGGTACAATTTTTATTTATTTTCTAAAACTTGGATACATCTATTAAAATAAATAAGCAAAATTTAGCGTTTTGCGTCATCGAATAAAATATTGTTTTTTCCCTTAAGCTTTGTGCCATAAAATCGAAAAAAAAACCCCTTTCATTCTCAGAGACCCATTCATTGATCATTTTGTAAATCCCATAAGAATAACGAATCTCCTGGGCAACGGTCATTCCTGAAGTAAACTTGCATTGGAACCAGTAAGAAAAATTGGAAAGTATTGAGTTCTGCTTCCTAACTCAGGAAGAATCAATCTTCTACTGTTAAAAATATCGTATGGATTCGAAAAGAGATAGTCTGATTTCATATATGTTATGGCCACTGACAAAGAAGAGACGGCCGGAAATATTTTCTTCCTTTTGTGATCTCGTAAAGCGTGGGTTTCCGGGGAGTTTTCTCAATCTTTCAGAGTACAGCGAAGAAAAGAAATGCATCGTTTTTGATCCTATAAAATACTAGATTAGACTCTGGAGGTATTAGATTCTTATATTTGTTTGTATTTCGACATTGAATAAAACTTTATTGAGGTGGAATTAAAAACACACGCATACATACATACATACATGCATACATACATACATACATACATACATACATACATACATACATACATACATACATACATACATACATACATACATACATACATACATACATACATACGTGTGTGTGTGTGTGTGTATTATATCGGCAATATAACGAGCACTTTACTTACAAAAAATAAGATCGAAATTTACTTTTACGAGTGCGCTTTATACACTGGGTATGAAAAATGATATTTTCAAAAATAAAAAGAAAGATGAGCATAAGAAAAATTAGACTTTTGCATAGATCGGATTACTGTTTATTTGAAAGAAATGACATACCTTATGAATTTAAAAAAGAAAAAAAAAGAATTCTGATTCTAAAAGTACACTATTTTTTCAATAATCTGGGATAATAACTCGAACAAATGGCTTACGGTATCCGACTACGTTCGGAATCGTGATTTTGCAAAAGCGTATAAATGGATAATATCTATAATATTTAGTGTCACTTAGATTAGAAAATGTGTATAAAATTGTTTTAAGAATAGTATTACAATAAAAAATTATTTAAGTACAATATTTTGACAAAAAATGAACATAGAATGACCAGTTTTCAAAATGTTCTCCTTTTGTGAAAAATGCCTCTATTATAATAATATTTTGCTTGTATATAGCTCAGACCTCTATACAGAGGCTCAACTAGAATTTTTGAAATATATAACTTAGAAGTGGGTTTACCCATGTTTTACGACAACAGGGAGAAATTTTAAGAAAAAAACGCCGATAATTATTTCAATGGGTTGTAACTCTGAAAATAATGTGAATTTTTTCAAAACTCATAGTTTGGCCTCTGTACTAAGGTCTGAGTTGTATACAGGCAAAATATTATTGTAATACAAACATTTTTCACAAAAGAAGAACATTTTGAAGAAAGGTTATTCTAAGTTGTTTTTTCGCCGAAATATTGTATTTAAATATTTTTTTTTGTCAAAATGTCCTTAAAACAATTTTATACATGTATTTTGATCTATGTGACACTGAATATCATGAAAATTATCCATTTATGCGCTTTTTTAAAATCACGGTTCCGAACGTAGTCGGATGCCTTAAAAATATAACATCACTGTATATGCAGAATTCTTGTTTTTCGTAAAAAAAGGGGTTCGCGCGGCGAATATACCCAAAAATTAAAAAATGCCGCTTGAAAGTATGGGTACGCGTTATACACCGGTGCGCGCTATATGCCAGATTTTACCGTATATATACATGCAATTTTTATCAATTTCTCTTCAATTTTTCTATACATTTATAATGGTGTACTTACTATATATGTGTTATATTATTGTCATATAGTTGGTGCCATAGTTAAATTTAGAGATATATAGTCGCACATAACATACAGTTGTTCCATAAGTTTTGCATGTGTCCATGATGTTGGCTCACATTAATTATAATTATACTTTAAACCTTTGATGGTTATGAACGAGCTCTGCTCGCAATTGAGTCGTGCGCTTCTGAATGCGCTCAAACGAGTTTCGCTCGGGCGCAAGATTTGGACCAAAATGAGTTGAAACGAGTACTACTCGCGTTGTGAAAATTTTCCCCAAATCGCGCTGACAAGCTGGACTCGTTCAAATTCATTATTCTGCATTGATTATGTTACAAATGAATCCTACTCGCGAAATTTAGTTAGTTTTACTGTCTACAGATGGCATTACGGGTTCCATGAATTTCTTTTCATAATGAAAAGGGATTTTTCTTTTTTTTTTTAACCTTATTCTTTTTATTTCTTATTTTGGCGCGTTTTTTAGAGTGTTTGTAAAGTAAAATGGTTCAAAAGCAAAAGTGAGAGTATTACGATGATGATTTTGATTTCGATACCAGCTTATAAAATTTTTGGTCTGATGAAGACTTTGTTCACAGCATATCAAACTCGAAGTCGATTCAAGCGACGAGGAAGATTTTCGAGATTTCGACAGGGGTTTAAAATTGATTCTAGTTCTCCCGCTCCTGCCGTTTTTTTTTGGTGATTTGGGAAAGAAAGCATGTAACAAAATTTCTGATCCATAATAGTGATCGAAACCCCCCGGTCGTGGATAAAATGGTGCCGGGCCGCTAAAAGCATTAAACTATTCTTTAAATTAAAAAAGTGGTGTTTTCCCCGGTTTGCCCCTTTCCACGGAAATCACTTTATATTCCACTTAAATCACATTTTTCATATTTTGTATAACTATATTTTTTTCTGAAGGCTTTTTTTAAAATTTAATTAAAATAAAATTTTTAAAATAAAACAATCTAAAATATAAAAATAAAGTGTCCCCCCCAGCGGGCCCGAAAAGTTATCAAACGTTGACCGACCCGCAGCGAAAAAATTTTGGAGTTCCCCTAGAGTTTTCCCAGGTTTACGATGAATTGTAAACATATTTGTTACTGAAACCAACTTTTTTGCTGCTGAAAAAAAAAATTTAAACAAAGAAATTCGAACCATCATTGGATGAAACTAATGAATGAATTGAAAATTTTTTTGCTATTAATTTTGCAAGGAATAATTACGAAACCAACTGTAAGAATGTTTTGGTCGAAAAGAAATTTTAAAACCCCTAGTTTCAAACCCCTCATGAGTTCGAAAGGTTTACCTTATTATGCAATTTATTCATTTTGATAGGAATAAAAAACACTGATTCTTCTCATCCCACCCAAAAACTAAAAAGATATGGCTGTTTTAAATTACTTACAAAAAAATTTCGGGTTTAAAAACCCGAACAAGACTTTGTTTGATGAAAGTCTATTGCTAAAAAGGGGAGATTTTTCTTGGCCCCAATACTTACGAAAAAAGGCCGGGATTTGCTATCAAAATGTTTGTTTGTGAATTCATAGTGGATACTTTTGGTCTATTATAATTTTTGTCGGTAAAAGGGAAGATGTTCTAAAAAAAAAAAAAAGAATGTTCGTTTTCTCCGGGGGAAATTTTTCAAATTTTTAAACAAAGATTTTTTGGAAATTAACCCTCCGGAAAAGTTATTTAAATTAAAAAAAAGAGTTTTGGAACATTGCCTATCAAAAAAAGATTACTGAGGGAAGAAAAAAAAAGCTTAAAAAGGCATTCTTCCTATCAAAGATAAATGGAAAATGGAGGAGAGAAAAAAATTGTTATTTTATAAGCTAAATTTTTGTGTAAAAGTCCCCAAATAAATTTAAAAATGTAGAAGAAATAAGATTTTTTTAATTATTAATACATTTTTGCCCCTGGAAAAAAGGATAATCAAATGATTCGAAAAAAAAAAAAACGAAAAATTTCTTAAAAATAAAATTTTTCAAGCCCCCTTGAAAAAAAAAATTTAAAACCCCAAGGAAAGTTCCTTTTTTAAAAAAAAAACTTTTTAAAAGGAAAATTTTTATTTTGTTTCAGAGTCACTTTCTTTTATTATATTCCCCACAAAAAAAAAAGAACCTATAGACGCTGTGTGGTATGTTACAAAAAAATACCAATGGAAAAAATTGCCGTGAAACACGTACTTATTCAGACTGTAATGCCCATTTTGTAATCCTGTTTTAAAATATATCACACAAAAAAAGATTTTGGGGAATTTTATTTAAATGCTTTATAAGGTCTTACATTGGTTTTTTTTATTTAGTCCTTTCCATTTAATATTTCTCTTATATATATATATATATAATTAACTATTATTATTTATATATTTAATATAATCATTTAAAATTTTTCCTTTAATAATTATTATTTAAAAAATTTTTTCAAAATTTTTAAAATTTTAATTTTGTACAAAATATTTTAAAAAACCCTTTTAAAACGTATGGCGGGGTTTTATCTACAGCATCGCCGGAAAAGGGGGTGACATTTTCGAAAGAAGGGCCCCGGGGGTAAACGGGGGGGGCACTTTCGACTACTATTTTCCCCTGTAAAAATTGCGAAAAATTAAAGGGAAAAAAACGCTCTTTTTTCCCCTAACCGTCAAAGGGTTTTAATAGAGGGGAAAAATATTTTTTTGAAAGGGTTATAAAATTTTTTTGTTCAATTAATGTTGGTACGTATAAAGAACTTAGGACATTTTTACAATAGTCATTCATATAAGTGTAACTATTTAATAGAGTACTGAATGTTTAAAAGTGCTTATTAGGTTTAATTCAGTTTTTCATCTGGGTTTTTTGAAAAAACTTTTTTTGGGCCATTTGTAAAATTTTTTTGCTGTAGGGCAGTGCACCTAAAAGGGGCGCGCCCCCGGATGGGAAGATAACTCTACGGGGGTGCGAGCCTTTGAAAAGTCGAAAACAAAAGGTTTTTTAAAAAATTATTTTTACGGGAAAGAAAAACAAACAAAATATTTTCGGGATATTTTAAAAAATATAAAAATACAACTTTTTACACTGATATAATACACTTATAAATGTATTGGGAAATTGTACAATGTATATTTTATTTTTAAATTTTAACAATACTAAGTTAAAAAACAAGTTTCGAAAATTATCAGTGCCCCCTTTGGCCCTTTGCTTTAAACCCCCTTATTTTTAAAATTTTCTGTTTAAAATTAATTCTTCAACTCCCTTTTTAAAAAGTTAAGCAATTGCCCCCCAAACCTTTTTTCCCCACGTAGACGGGGCGTTTTTTTGATTTTTTTTTTGCGGGGGAGGGGGGGGAAAAAAAATTTTAAAAAAAATCCTCTGAAATAAGCAATTCCTTCGCAAAAACTGTCAAGGTCCATTTATTCCTTAGGGCCCCCGGAATAATTTTTTTGGGTCCCCTTTCCCAGAAAAAGATTTGTAAACAGAAAAAGGGATATATACGTCCAGAAAATTAATACTTTGGCTGAGCGGGGAAAGTTTTTTCCCTCGGGGCCCTAAGAGGTTAAAGTCGGCTTAGCTTTGTCAAAAATAAAAGTATTATTGAATTCAATACATTTTTTTTGTATGGGGGGGCGCGAGGGAAAAAGATGGGTTGAATAATTTGGGGCCAAAATATTGGGGAAAATTTGAGAAAACACTGCTGTAGGGGAAGGTTTTATTCAGTAAACAAGCAACCCCCCCTTTACCGTCTTAAATCAGTGACAGGCTCAAGAAAACATAATAGTTTTCCTCTTTGGTCAACTGCCTTTTTATATGTTTACTTATACTTTGGTTGTTTTTATGTTATCATACAAAATTTTTTTTAAAAAAAATATTAATCTTCCAGAATGATTTGTAATATGTATTGTTCACATAAGTATCGCCTCAGTAGAAGTGCATCAGTAGTTGAAAATGTGTCGTTTTTTCCAAAAATTTCAGGCCCTCCGGTGGTTAAGTGGTCATGGTCGCGAACTCTTGACCAGCGTTGATAAATGGTAGGCTTGAATCCTTGTGTCACTGAAAACATGCAGAATATTGAGGCTGATGGACGCTAAAATTGTTGAAGCTCATTGGGATTCCATTAGCATGGTGTGAAAGCTCTGAAGGGTCTGCCAGTATATGTATATATTTTCTTGTCATTTGACCGTAATTCAAAATTACCATCTTGATGGGAATTAAAATCAAGTCAATCCCAAAATAACAGTGTACATGCTGAAAAACAATTGAATTTACATTAATGTGTGAATCTTTAGGATGAAATACCCAAAATAATATTCATTTCGTTTTTTAAATTTTCAGTTTATCGTAATACACAATTTTCAATTTAAATTAAATTATATTGCCACCTTAAATTGAAATTTATATTTCTATATTTTAGCACAAAATAATTTATAAATCAAATGAAATCATGAATACGGTTATAGAGGAACATTAATGTATTAATTGTAAAATAACGAACATCGTCGATTTTATGCTATTGTAATAGAATTAATTAATTATTTATAAATTGAATTTATTCCAAGACAATCAACACTCATGTCTTATTACTCTCTCTCTTTTTACCCCACACATGCGCCTATTTATATACAGGACAGGGAATGTTTTTAGAGCATTATCTTCAATTTCTTATTAAAAATTTTAACTTTTAGGAAAGAACTAAGCTATAACTTAAAATTTGAATCCTCTATTACAATTTCCATCATATTTTGTTATTCAAGCAGATAAAAAATCAAAACAAATATGCATGGGGAAATTCTTATAAGTCTAAATTTAAGATACTACATAAAATCATATTCCTCATATTAAGATTTTTTCCTTCATCACTGTCAACGTTAGGATCAAAGAACAATTTTGACTCCAGCTGAATGAGTAAAAATAAAATTGAATTACATATACACTTAGCCAATTGGAATGGGAAAAGTTATGTAATGGTTTTAAAATTAAAATTCTCTTTCAGAAAACTGTCTTGAAAACACCACATAAGTCTTTCAATTTCTGTTATTTTACATTCTAATCTTCCAATTTGCTCTGTGACTCTTCATTTTGTGCCTGGTAAAGCAATCACTATTTTTAAAATTTACTGTTAAACTTATTAGCAAAAGCTCTTTTTATACTGGTAACTTGTGAATAATTCTATCTTTCTCTCTCACACACACACACATATATAAGGCCATGAGTTTGTCAATGTACTACTGTTACTAATATTTCCTATTATCTAGACAAATTATATTTAGGTTATATATATATATATATATATACAATTTTTATTTAATTTTTTTTTTATTATTTTGGTTATAATAACTATATTATAATGAACGTTTTTTTATTTTATTTAATTAATAAAAATATTAAATGTAAAGTGTATTCTTTTAAAAAATATTTTAAAATATTTTTTAAAGTTTTAATTAAATAAATATATTTTTTCAGTTTATTTTATTAAAAATTAATATTAAGGTTAAATAATGAAGAAATACACTTTCATGCAGTGTGATCCATGTAAACTAAAATATTTATACTGATGATAATAACTGTACATATATTTATAACAATCATTTCCATTCAAAATATTTATTAATTTTTTAAGGTATCCGCTACTTGGAAAATTTTTTTTTTGAAAAATGGAGATAGGGGTTTTTTTTGTGATTTTTAGATTTTTTGTATATTTTAAGGAAAATTAAAATGAAAATAAAAAAAAATTTTTGTTATTAAAAGGGGGAAAAAACTGGAAAAAAATGAAAAAAAAATTCCAAAAACGGGCCCCGTTCTGTACAAAATTTTATGAACAAATTCTAAATTTTTAAATTTTAATGTTTTTCTTTGTTATTCATTTTTGAAATGACTTCGGATAAGAGATATTTTAATTTTAAAAAACTAGAGCCTTTATCTAGTGACTATAAAAATTGTTTAAAAAACAGTGATTTATTTCCCAAAAGGACTTAAATCTGAAAAAAAACAGTGATTGATAAATCTGAAGACAAATACTTCATTGCTTTTTAAAAAAATAAAAAAATTTCAGCAATTTTTTTTCAAAACTTTTGAGAAATCGCGCCCCATTTTGATTTTTTCAAAAAAACACATTTCGAGTAAAAGAAAAATTTTGGGCATCTTTGAAAAGTATGGTTCTGCTTTTAAAAAAAGGTGTTTTTGTTCTAGTGAATGGAAAAAACACTTGGTTTTTTTATTGAATAAGATGCCTATAAAAAAAAAATCATAAAAATTTGGTCAATTTGAAAAAATCGTGATTTTGGGGTAGTCGGATACCTTAACGACTTTTTTTAAAAACTAACATGAAAAATTGTAATGTAACATTGTGTTGTTCCAATTTACTTTATAGGAATGAGGGGAAATATAGCAAATTTATTTACACATTTTGCTTTTCATGTTTTTAACCCTTTTTAAAAATCACAATTTAAAAAAAATTTGAATTATTTTGTTTTTATTTTCACTATACAACTTTTTTCTTTATTAAAAACCCAATGAAATTTTTCAGAATAAATTTTAAGAGTCGTCTTCAATTTTAAAAATTTCCTAATCGTATCTTTTAGATTTAAAAATTTTACCGGGGACAGAAATTAAAAATTAAAAAAAAAATTTTATTCAAAGAATAGTTAACTTGTACACATAAATAATATTGCTGAATGTTTTAATGATCAAACAACTCGAAGTAGAAATATCTGAAATCTAACAATGTTGTTTATAACTTTAATTCTAGTTGCAAAATGGGATACATAGATTCTTGTACTATTTTTATGTCCATTTGAAACTCATTGGGAAAACTTTGAAAGTTTTGAAATATTTGGAAGTATACTAGCGATTCTAGAATATTATTTAAATAAATATTTAATCTGTTTGAATATTTAATTTCTTTGTTATTAAAAGTAGCTCTGAACTTATTGTTCTTTGAGACGTACAAGAGATTTTGCGCAATAAAATTTGTTGCAATCTAATGTACAACATAAGAGATTTGCAGAAATTTTCACTTACGTATAGTAAAAATGGAAAAAAAAAATGAGTGAAACTTTGAGGAGTAAAATAAATTCTTCACAATATATGTTAACACTAAAAACAAATGTGTATGTTTAAATTTGGAAATTATACATAAATATTTATGTAATATACGACACATCATATGACGTAAAAAATTAATCTTCATTTTTTATTACAATATATCATGTCAAAATGAAGCAAGTATTTTGTTTTATTTCCTTTTTTATCATTTATTTCAGATCATATTTGAAATTTTAGAAGGAAATTGGTTTCAACCACTTTCTATTTTTTCCCTTCAAGCAAGTCAGCGTTTGCGGAAGTATCTATAAATTTATTAAATCAGCTCAATTTTTCATGTTTCTTATTTTGATACTAATGCTTATTTTTTGCTTAATTCATTATTAAAAAATAATAAAACGTAACAAAAATATTATGATTAATCTTAAAAACAATCTTTTGTAACAGGTCTAAATATTTTCTGTCCTCTAATGTAGTCTTATTAAACCAGAAAGAATCTAAATTCTTAAGTTATCAACGCTAAAATATATTAAAAATGAAGTAAGCCTTTTGTAATTGGAGAAAATGATTAAAGTGGAATATCAATAATAATCATTATTTAAACCATCTTGCGTACCTTTAATCTCCAAGTAGGAAAAATCTAACTTTGGAAACATAATTAATTTTCCAGCTTTTAAACTGGAAAATCATAGGCTCGTGTAATTGAATCTTACTCAATAATATTTCATTCTTTAGAATTATGAGACTTTATTAATGAATTTTGCATCTACTTCGCATTTTATAATATAAGACAAGAAAATACATTTTTCAAAATAATCCTCCTTTGTTATTGTTCTTTGAGATTTTCATTGCTTTATTTCAAAAGAACTGAAAAAAGCAAGTCACTTAAAATACTAGTGATTAAAATAAAATAAAAAAACTAAGAACCTAACAAAAACAAAGGAAAAATAAGTTGAAAACTGTAAAAAAATGTGTTAAAAATAACTGCGTATTCAAAAAAATTAATTTATCAATCACAAGAAAATTAAACTATACTGCTTGGCTATAAACATTACAAAACCAAGAAGAAATGAACTGGCGAACGTCAAAATCACATGAAAGGATGAATAGGTTCGGATATTGCAAATAATTTGAATTTCAGGGCATTTAGACGACTCAGAAGGAGAAACAACATCTGAGGAACCACATAAAATAATTAGCTTCGAATAAGCCTAATATGCCTCGAATAATTATAAGTTCCAACCAGAAAGAGTAGGAATTCAATAGAGGAAGGATCGCTGGTTATCGAAAGTGTAATTTATCTCTCCTAAATATCACCCTTGGCACTGGTCGAGACTCTCCTGAATATGATATCAATGGGTTGCAGAGGTTTCCACAGAACGACATGGGTAGGCTCTTTACGTTCTCGCATGGTAAACGCCCGAAAGGACAGAAATATAGTGAGGTCAGTCCTGCAAAAACGGAAAACAACATCAATAACCATAACTTAGAAAACGCGCAGGTTTGCCACATGCCGCACAGTATCATCTCGGACGGTGCAGCTAAGTTTGGCAGCAGAGTGGACTCGCAGCACGGTGAACATTACTGGAATATCTCTTGACAATCTGGCATAAAGAAAGACGTCTTCTCTAGCTCACCGAGCAACAAATTTGGATACAGGCAGGGCATAATGTTGGACTTTCTGAAGAGTCCTGGTGCTGCGTGAAATACTCTAATGGCTGTATACATGTCTGAATACATGCATACATGGGTACATGGCACTCGTATCTCTAGTTCACATCGACGGTAATTTGAACGCAAATAGGTACATTTCTGATGTCTTAGTTTCAGAGGTTGTGCCCTAACGCCAAACGCCCTCTGCCAACAAGATAATGCAATATCACATGTTAACTTTCTTTTATATACAGGATATTCAATTGTTATGCTGGCCCACACGGTTTCTAGCTAATGCGGTTGAAATGTGTGACATAGACTTGAAGCGGCCTGGAATGAGTTGGCCATTTCTGTCATCCAAGTCTAGTTCTACACCATGCCCAACTGGATAAGAGCCGTTTTATCTGCCGAATATTCAGATGTTTCTATACTAATTTAAAAATCTATTAAATCGACAATAACGATAATTTAAGAAAACAACAGGTGTTCTGTTATTTGACATTTCTACAATAACTATGTAGTTTATATCCTTACCCACAGTACTTTGAAAGAAATTTTCAGTTCACAAAAATACGATAAAATTATAAAATTTACTTTAAACTTCTTCATATGGAGGTTACATATTTTTCACTTTCTATATTGATTATTACTTATATACATAAAATATTTTTAAATTTTGATATTATTGAATTAAAACGTACATAAATGAAATTTTTAATCACTATATACAGAATAGTTGTAGATTATAAACGCAACTCATTAATATCAGCTGCTGATTTTTCCTCTTGAATTGTGAATGTTTAAATCTTAGGTGAAATCTTTTTAGACATAATGGGGATAAATGAATACATTACATACGATGTGGTATTAATTATTATTTTGTATTTTTAACTTATTATCGTCTTAAGAAGAAGCAGGACTTATATCAGAGTAAATTTATTTGGATACAATAAATTAAAAGATGTAAAATACTTTCACTATCGATGTAAAATACTTTAGCACATTTCTATTAGCCCCCCCTTCATCTCCCCCTCCAACGAACACACACAGACAATTTGTGTTATCCCATAATTTATCTGAAAGTAAAACTTAGTTAACTTAATCTATACTAATCTAGTTTTATACTTTAACTTATTTATTTAGAAATCCTTATTTCCGAAATTATTTTTCATACAATATCATGAATGAATATGCAGTTAATTAATTCTTTTTCTTAGAATTTCATTAAACATTGACTAAAACTCTTCAAATTTAGCTTGTTATGTCCGACCGAATCTTTATTTTGAAATGGTGTGTAAAACATATATCAAAGGTTTTAAATTCTTTCCTTTCTAGTACAGTTATAATTCAATTTACATGACAAATAAAATGTATGCATCTGTCTATTTTTACTTCTAAAACATTTCATCGTAGAAATTATCAAAATATGCAAAAAGGAGCAACATATTTTTATCTGTATACGAGCATAAATATCTACGTAAAATACAAAATAATTTAAAATATAAAAAAAAAAAAACCAAAAATTAAAAACACGAAACATTCTAAGCCAAATAGAGTATTTTCTTTAATATATATATATATATTCTGATTTTGAGAGTGATTCAGGCATATATCATTTTCGTCTGAGAATGACAGAATCCAAAGTTTCAGAAATAATTGAATGTGATGTAAGAAAGTAAGGGTAAATTTGGAAAATAAAACTTATTTAATTTAAAAGTAATTTATTTGTTGCAGTTCAACATTTAAGATTATTCATTCATGAAAGGGACAAGAACATTGGTAACAGCTTAAAAAATATAATTTAGTTTTATTTTTTCATGAATAGTTTAAGAGTCGCCGATTTTTCCTTACTTCACATTTTTCTTTGAGTAAACATAAAATAATGTACTTTAAACAGGTATTTTGCTTTTTATATGTATTTAACATTCAATGAGCTTTCAAGTTAATTTAAAAATTCGATATTTGATCTTGAACAAAATAAGACAAAAAGTCATCTGTATTCAAACTTGTAAACAGTATTTGATTATTTAAATGAGCTTTAAGAAGCTACTTGTTTACGAAATATTTTCAATATTTTTAAGCATACGTTTCAGTTTCAATGAATTAAATGTTTAAGATGAAAGTTTATAAGTTTATATAAAGTTATAAGTAAAAAGTTTAGAAAGGAAACTATTTATGTAAAGAATAATACAATATTTATACAGCTTCAAATAAGCATATTTCAAGATAAAGAATACTGAAAGATGTCAGTGTTTTACTAATACGTAATTACTTATTAAGGAGCTGTATTGCAAAACATTTTTCAATTTTAATTCATAAAAGTCTTCATACTTCCAATATTTTCCATGATAATTAATTTTTAGTTTACCTGATTAACGGGATAGAACCAGAACCTTATTTCTCCAAAACTTAAAATTCAACATTTTTAAAGTAAGGATGATGCAATCTAACATCAACCAATTATCTGGACCTATTTACACGTCTTTGCCGGAAATCATATGATTTTAATAGCTTCCGGTTAACCATAAGTATGAATAGACGAGATTTCTGGATAGAACAAAGGCTACTTTTATGTCATGTCACGTCTACGTCATGTAAACCACGCGTGTTAATATCTTTCTTTGCATGTTGCTACTTGTTTTATGTTTCTGAATATTTTTTTCTTGCGTAACAAAATACAGTGAAATACGTTTAACTCGATAGCACGACAAAATATCGGTTAACACGTAATAATACAACATTCCCGACAAACTACTGTGAATTTTCACGCATTTTCTTCTCCTAACACGAAACGAAAATTGCTTAACACGAAAAGATATCCCTTCCGGGAATCAATAAAATACAGAAAACACCAGACACTTACTGAAATGTTTGAGAAAGTTTTTTATTATCGATGTTTTCCAAATCATCGGAACAACCCCGTTGTAGTAGATAATAATGGGTTTCAGCCCATATGGAAGACAAAGACATTTTGCAGCTTGTTCAAAGCTAAAAAAAAATCATTGATTGAGATTCTGATGACGATGAAATAAAATGACTAATGCAGCACCTGTTCCAACGTCATCCGAAATGAGGAACATCATGAAAAATATGTGCAGTTATTTAGACGTCCATTAAATATTGAATTGAATAAAAAAAATCAGACAATGGCTTGACAATTTGATACAAAAAAGGACAATGCAAAGAAAAATATCAGATTATTTTCCAAAATCTCAATAAATGTTTTGTTTTTCAAAAAACTTGAAAATTTTTTATTAAATTTCTTAATGTGTTTTTCATTTGTTTTTATTAAATACATGCATGTAAATGAAATGCACTCTAATAACTTAATTTTGTTAAACTTAGTTTTTTTTCTTTTTTCCTTTTCTTGCAATATTGTTTTGCACGAAATTCTTTTAATACGAGGAAGAAAAAAACTCCGATAATTATTTCAAGGAAAAATTGAAAATAATGCGAATTTTTCACAAAAATTGAGTTCGATTCTCTGAGAAGTCTTTACTTTTTCTCACACAAAAACACACACACAAAATATTAATTATAAAACATTTTTTATAAAAAAGAACGTTTTATAAAAAGGGTTTTTCTAAGTAAATTTTTTTTCCAAAATATTGATTTGAATAATTTTTGTCATAAGTCCAAAAATAATTTTATACATGTATTCCAATCTAAGTGACACTAAATATCAAAATAAGTATACAATTATGTGCTTTTTTAAAATCACGGTTCCGAACGTATATAGAGTCGAATACATTAAATTAAAAAATGCCCTTAAATGTCATTAGTTTTAATATAAAATTATTTTCTTATTGCAGAAAATATATTATTTTGCTCGACATTTTTTTTTTTTTGTTTTCCTTGCAGTTTTTCTTTTTTTTCTTTTTTTTGATGGGTGAGATATATAAAATAATTAGATATTAATAGGTGCGAATAATTACTTTTTTTAATATATAGTGTTTATGATTATAAAATTTTTTTAAGTGGTTTATAAAGTATATTGAAAGAGGAATCTCTATATAATGAATTTTCTATATAATGAAATTTCTTTTGAGACTTAGCGACTTTGCTAAATAGAGATCCAATTTTATATATATATATATATATATATATATATATAGTTCTTAATCCTTATAATTTGTATTCAATTCAGTTCAATTCTACTCCATCTTTCTCACACTAATAATGTATACTATACATTACATCTGTGAGCCGTAGATTTTATAAAATGCTTATATAAGAGTAGAAAAGTTTATGTATACGAAAGGAAAATGTACTAACATATTTATTAAATTCCCTGAATAAAACGGAATAGTTCAATAAATTTTGTGCATATTCTTTTGTACTCAATTTTATTACTTGTTGTATATTTGATTCAAAAAAGAATTTTTTTCCAAATAACGGTGCTTGCACGCACAAACGTATTTCTCTTTTTGCAAAAAACTGTGTTGAAAATAAAGCAAATGAAAACGAAAAGATATTCCTATTTGAAATTCTCAGACTATGTATATATTTTCATGCAAATCGCTGATATTGAATCTTAAGATGTGGGGATGAATATAGAATTCCCGTGTTATACATAATGTAAAATTTAACAAGTTTGTATTTCTGTTATAAAGTAATTGATAAATCTTACAACATTTCTGATAAAAGTAACTGCAACAATAATTTTTTTTCAAATGTGCATTAAGTATTATAATCACATATTTTATGAGTAAGATCTGTATTTGAAACGTTAATAGCTTAAATATTGTATACGTATAGTGCATATATAAAAATGCATATCAGGTTATTATTTTTTTGGATTTTGAGACATTACACATCAAAAATAATGATACGCGTGTTTAGTTGTGAGAAATTATTCGATAATTACTGATCTTTAAATTTTACAAACGTTTTACATTGGAAATAATTTAATTATCCCAAACCTTACATTCACAATATTTAACAAATACCACAATGAAGTGTTTAGAAAGATAAATTCGACTTATACGAACATATAAATTAAATGTTTTAATATATTTAAACTGAACTTTATTTACGGTGTCAAATTGTAAATAAATAAATAGCTATCATGAATGTTAGCCCATGCCTTTTTACATTTTTTTTTTCTTAGTATTTAATGCATATGGTTAATATTATAATTTTCAAAGCAGTTTTCTTGTGTTACAGATTAAAATAAATCAAATAAGTTTAAAAAAACAACATGTAACTTTGTTGATGCTCAAGCGTTTTTAACAGATTTTATCATTTTAACTGAGACTGACTTATGCGTTAGATTGGTAAATAAAACACTAGTTTTTAAACATGTGCTACTCTCCTAAAGAAGCTTTTTAATATGAAAGTCTAAGTTTGATTTAGCTTATCATAATTATTGCTGGTGTTTAAGAATAAAATGCGATCAGTTAAGTTAATTTTTAATGAATGTTTCACACACATTGATTGCTTAATATTCTCTACCCTCCGAGTGATACAAATTCTTAAGTTAACAAGAACATCACAAACTCCAGGTATGATGAAATATTTGACTTTCACAAATGGGGTTTATTTTCTTTGGTTAAAATGAGTGATATGCCTCTGGGATGCTCTATTGATCCTTCTCTTTTTTTCGATTCTACTTCTTGTCATATGACTTCTCTTTTTTTTTTCTTTTTTCCTTTTTCCCCACAAGGAAACATATTATATTCTTAGACATATTTTATTAGTTACTATTTTAATATTATACGGAAACTGTAACATAGTTTAAAAAATTTAGGCTTAATATTAGATTACGCATTATTTTATATTTTTTACTCTTGCTATTTTATATTTTTTATGATAATTAATATTTTTGATTTCTTAACTCCCATGCTAGAGAAAAGGAGACATAAAAGAGGACATGTTAGACATAAGGAGAAAAATGTTCTTATGTGGATTCTTTGGCCTACGAATCATTGCAGACAAGTGGCCAATTGATTGGGCATGAGTCTTAGTAGTTTTACTTAGAAATCCTCAAACAGAGATAAGGACTTTCTCTGGAGATTCCTGTCAAGTACTCGGCCAGATACTGTAGTACAAAATCCCGGGTAATTTTCAGATAAGCACTGAACCTGACTATTGTTAGGGGACCCACGTCCTATCTTCCTTGTTGCACTCCTTGGTGGGTTGATTTGTAATGTCATCCGGAGCAAAAATGTATCGATTGCTTATAGTAGCATTAATCTGATTTCAAATTATGTTCTATATGGAAAAGTGAAAAACAAATGTAAGGGATTAAAACTAATAAAAAAATTTCTTTTCCTGAAATTAATCGTTTCAATGTATTTCAATGTTCAATGTATCGTTTCAATGTTCATTTCAATGTACGCTCAGACAGATAATACTTCAACTACTTCCTCAAACACAGAAACAGATATAAAAAGTACAAAAATCATACATTCACCTCTGAGCTTTCAGAAACTGTTCATATTTCTATTCTATCCAATGTCAAATATATGTTTCTCGGTGTCTTCAGTTCCACATCTCTCTGCATCAATTCAGGCACATCACTTACCTTTCGCCTTTCCCACAAATGTAAGAGATTAAAACTAATAAAAACATTTCTTATTTAAACACCCCGAAATTAATCGTTTCGATGTATCCAAAATCTACGCTCAGACAGATAATACTTGAACTACTTCCTCAACATAGAAACAGATATAAACAGGACAAAAAACATACATTCACCTCTGAACTCTCAGAAACTGTTCATACTTCTATTCTATCCAATGTCAAATATATGTTTCTCGGGGTCTGCAGTTCCACATCTCTTTGTATCAAGTCAGGCACATCACTTACCTTTTCGCATTTCCCACAATACCAATCCTATCATTTGAATCAGCTAACACATACACTTTCTTCCAAATCTGATAGTACTTTTTCCTCTATTGAATGTCCTTTATCAGCTCTAGCACATTTTCTATTTCTTCCAAATTTACCACTTTATCAACTGAAACACAGCTATATTTTCTCATCCTTGATATTATCGCCTCTTATACAAAAGTTAGTCTTGCTCTATTGCATCCAGAGCTCTGAAGTAAAACAATATAATCGAACAAGAAAGCGCACTTTAGATAAAAACAAACCTTCATTAAAAGGTAAAAAAGCCAAAAATAGAGACATAAATGCACAACGCGAACCCAGGAAAAGTAAGCATATACACGACTTATCAGCAGATGGGGACATTATTCTCTAAGAGATACACGAATCATTACAAGGATGGTTTGCTTAAATTTAAATTCTTATATTATCTGGTACTCATCAAGAATAAATAACGAAAATTTCAGTTATCAATTTAATGTTTAATATAACTTAGTAGGTTAATCTCATGTTTTTATTTCTGAGGATCTTTTGAAATCTTATACATTGTAAAGTTTCAATGATGTTAACATTTTTACTTTTAAAAAATAGCTATGTTTTTTAAAAAGGTTTTTATTTTTTTAAAATTTTTT
>BMAV01014395.1:283091-293839 GCA_019973955.1 Trichonephila inaurata madagascariensis | reverse complement strand
TTGAAGTTATGGCAATAAACCCACCTGTTGCTTAAGTTTTGCACACCAGTGTATAATTGTATATTTAAAACATATATCAAAAACAATAGTATAGGAACTAATTTCAAAATTATATCTATGCTTATCCATTTTGAAATTAAATTCGTAAGGGAAAAAATAAACTTACGTTTGTATTACTATACAAAAAACGTAATATTATTTATAATCCCAAACACAATGTGAGCAACATCTCATTCACACAATTACTTTATTTTCAATAATAATCTAAGCATTTTACTCACCATAAGGCTACAATAATACAAATAGGATTTATAAAAATTATATAAAGCAATACCAAGTCTAAAATTTTAGTATAGCACGGGTATAAATCTAAAAATATTCTAAAATTATTTCTTTAAAAAAGAAGGAAATTTTGTACAAAATGAAAGTTAATTCCATTATGAATCTAGCTGTGATTTCAAGTCTTGGTTCCATCAAGGATAATCATGTGTATTATAAAATGATTAGAACCCAAGAAACCAAATTTATTTTTTAATTTTTCACTTTTCGTTATGATCAGCATTAAGGTATCCGACTACTTGCGATAACTTTTTTTTAAAAAAAATCGAGATATGGAGATTTTTTTTGTGGTTTTTAGATTTATTTAGTACACTTTAAGAAAATAAGGCTAAAATTAAGAAGAGAAAAATAAATTATTACTACTAAAATGGGAAAAAATAGGTAAAAATTGACAAAACGTGGCCCGCTCTGTACAAATAGTAAATGAACAAGTTCTCAATTTTTAAATTTTGATGTATTACTTTGTTATTCCTTTTTGAAGTGATCTTCAGGATAAGAGATATTTTACTTTTTACAAATACTAGAGCACTTTATCTTAGTTGTTATATGAAATTGCTAAAAACAAAAGTGATTATATTCACATAAAGAACTGTAATTTTTGTAATAAAACAGTGTTTAATAAATCTGAAGGTTAAAACACTTCTACTGTTATACAGAACATACACAAAAATTTCAGCAAATTATTTTAAAAACTTTTTGAGCAATTTCTGTCCCCATTTGAGTTTTTCGAAAAAAACACATTTCGAGTAAAACGCATGTTAAAGTTTGACATCTTATGTAAAGTTACGGCTTTTGCTTTTACTAAAACATTTGTAGTTTTTGTTCTAGTGAATGGAAAATAAAACACTTGATATTTTTATAAAGCTAATAAGATGGCTTATAAAATAAAATCATAAAAGAAATTTGTCAGTTTTTAAGAAAAATCATGACTTTAGGGTAGTCGGATACCTTAAAGAGTGTGACCGTCGAAACCGAGTGACCATAGTCATAACGTCGTGGCCGGCATATTTTCTGTTTAGAAGTTGGTATGAATACCAATGTCATTGAAGATCCACTTTGTAGTGGGGCTTGTTAAATTTGCCGAAGGTGAAAGTCCTCACATTGGCTGAGTGTAGAAATTAGAGAGAGAAGTACCAATTGAGTGTTGTCCTCATCACTTGATCCAGATTCAAAATTAGGAGGTACGCCACCAGTAGCTTTCTTGTATCTTCAAAGTAGAAATAAAGTTATAGTGATTTTAAAAAAAACTTCACTCTATGCAAAATGGCAGTAAGATAAAACTTTAAATGAGTTTTTCTCAAAATTATGTTTTCGAAAGAAACCCTTTACCAGGTACATGATATCTTAAGAACCAAACCAGATAACGTTTTGAAATTTTGTGGGAATGTTTATTATGCCATTTTTCATAAAGTGGGTCATACGTTTTGTTGTGGGTTAAATATTTTTTCATTTAGGGTAGTTTTTATAAAGAAAAACTTTAAAAATATCAAAATTTTCATATTATTATGTGTAATTGTCTGTAATTTTTTTTTTTTTTTGTATTTTAATATTTCTTCTAGATTTTGGTTCATTTTGAAGAGCACCATACTATGTATGTTGTGTATAAAGAAAATTATGATAATTGTATTAGAAATTTTTATACTGTGTTACCCGTTTTAGTAAAAAAAAATTTGGTAAAACTTCCTTAAAAACAATAAATTTTTCTAAAAGTGTGCAATATTTATTTAAAAACTTTATGTATTTACATATTTTGTTTTTATTTTTCTTCCTAAAAAACTAACTTCCTAAATTTGTTTTTATAAAAAAACTGGTTCCGAAGGTAGGCAATCACCTTAATGGCTTCTCAACCCATGTTGCTTTTGGATCCCCTGGTAACCCCAACAATCAGCAAATCTCCATATTAACCAACATGATAAACACGATATTCTTTTTAATTTAATTCTTTTACTTTTTTCATAAATTCTAATTTACTCTCATATTTGTATTTTTCTTTAGAAGTAATGCTCAGTTTTCGAAGCAAAATTTTTTATATATCCTATAAATAATCGTTCCCATTTTCCCCACTGAAATCCATGGATTTTTTGTCGTTGTTGTTGCACTTATGATCTTTTCTGTAATACAAGAAACAGCAAACAAAAAATATGAAAGCAAAACAACAAAGATGTAATTCTTCTGATTGCATCCTTCAAGGTAATATTTTATTTCTAATCCTTGGTACCTAGAAATGCAGTAACGCATTAAAGATAAACTTCAAGACATATTTTCCTCAGAGAGAGAGAGAGTTGTATTGTTATCACGTACTTGTGAAAGTAGGATTTTCAGTTCTTGAAGATGAATTACATTTGGAAGCCATATATACTGTAGAAAAAGAAATATATCTTTGGAAAGATTCGGAAGAAGTTTTGAAGAACTGTATGAAAATATGATCTGTTATGTTAGTCGATTTTATTTCTCAGATTTATTTCTCATGAGCCTTTAAGCAACTGAAGCCTTTTTAATACCTAAGGTAAAGTCTTATTGTTTTTGATTTAATTTTGTATATTTTAGTGTTTCTCTCTCAATTATCAAAACATCAGATCAAATATAGGAATTCAAGCGTAACCTTTTTTCTTTAAAAGACTCAACTGTCGCCGTTCCCCATTTTCATTAGAAAGTTTTTTAAAACTTTTCTTATCAGACTGAAAAGAAGCATTCTACAGCAATTAATTCTTTCTAATTAAAGGAATTATTTCTTATCTATGAAGCGGGGAAAAGCCATGTTAATTTATTTTGAAAGTAAAATACTTTTTGTTAATACCATTGGTTCTCTACATAATAGAAGCAATATTTTACCCGCATATGCAGAAAATTAACTTCCCAAGCTGTATTTTGGTAGAATTTCTTCGTAAAATAGACAACCACTAATATACAAAAACTGTGAATTTTTAAACAATGACAATTTACTAATAAACTATTTACTGATTTTTTTTTTGTTATTTCGTAGAGGATTAGGCCATATAGGCCATTTCCTTGCGAGCACCCCAATATAAACCAGCCTTTGTAGTAAAGTCATCAGAAGAAAAGACTGATATATATAATATATATATAGAGAGAGAGAGAGAGAGAACATAAAAAACTGTGTGAATAAAATAAAAATATTTATTTTTTTAAATTCTTCATCTTAAATCGAAAGAATCTTTTTTTTTTTTTGTCGTAAGAGCGTGAGGTTTACCAATAAGGTTTGTATTACCAAAAGCACACTAAATTAATCACTCCTTCCTTAATTAATTATTCTTCATTAATTGCTTGATAATTAAAAATGAATTCCCTTTTAACTTATCAATAATTAATGCTTTTATAAAGATTCCTTAAAAATTTCTCATTAATTTCCTGTTTTATTATTGTATAACTTTTTTTTTAGTCGTGAAGTGCAAGTATTATAACATACATACAGGATGGTGCTGAATTTGGTCGACAAATTCAAAGGGCTGATAATAGACAGCATGCGGACGACAAATCACCATGGAACCTCGGGTGGTACACCACGTTCAGTCGGAGTAATTCGAAAAAACAGTTATGAAGGGTGAAATGTCGAGTGGAATGAAAAGAGGCAATTAGATATCAGAAATCCATTTAGTAGATGTAAAACATGATTACAATACGAACAATCCATCACAGCTCAATGTCAGAAATGCAACGACAAGTCATTGTCACAGGAATTGTTGTAAGTTGCGGCCGCATAGGGCATTGCACTTTCGGACGAAGGAATGGGTCTACCTGATGTCACTTGTGCATGAAATCCTAGCAGCCACAGTAGAGGATCTCTCGGCACGGACCGCCGTCATTTTAGCTGACATCTCCAGCACATCGGATTTGTTTAGGCGCATCCAATAGGGTCAGCTGTGTTATGAACTACACGACCTCTCAGCTTCAAAAATCTCCAGTGACAATCGCTTGTCGTTGCGTTTTTGACTTCGAGCTTCGATGCATTGTTCGTATTGTAATCATGAATAAATATATTTCAGACCTCCTATTGCCCCTTTTCTTTCCACTCGACATCACACCCTTCGGTTCGGTCCTAGGAGAACCCTCACCCTTGGAACGAATTATTTTGTTTGACGATAATTGCGCCATCTTGGTAACCCTACTTAGATACACTAGATATGGTAAATCCAACTATTTCTGGAATTTTCGTATTTCGTCGGCGGGCATTTCAAATTTCATTTTGTTGCTGGGCACCGGGCTGAAAGTATGACTGCGTGTGTGAAGGATTATACCTTAAAATTTTTTACTTTGTTGAATGCGAAAGGTAAGAAAGAATTGATAGAATGATGTATGAAGGAGGTATTGATTGCTTAGAGTTATGAATGTCCGAAATGTAATGGTCGGCAATAAAATGCTTTCTTTGAAATCGTACCAGCCACGCCGAAGGTATGTTCGACCATTACCTCTCAGGATATATATGGCGGCTCTCACACGATCATTCGCTTAGCGATGAGTCCTTCAAGGCTTTTTTTAAATCTGTTGTTACTCTGTACCCTCCACTCGGAAAAGATAACAGTAAGTGCTGTTTTTATATTTTTTTATCTTAAATGTTTAATTTCTGTATTGTTTACATATATTTTCATTACACATCCCCCTATCCCGCTATATTCACTTGCCGTCATTGTCTGTTTCGCTTGGCGCCATCTAATTCTGGCTTGGCGTTTTTTCGGTTTGTCGACAAGGGTGTGGGAATTCCTAGGATTTTACCTTCGCATGATTTCTACTATCAGCCATCTGCTTTTGTCAGTCGAATTTGTGTCAACACACTTTATAAGCTTATTTTAAAGTGTTCTTATTTTATGAACTAAATAAGTCCCCAAATTAATCTTATTGAATTAAAATGTTATACACGAAATTTTAAGTCTTATAAAATTCATGTTGTTGTTACTAATGCCTCCTGATTGATGGTATCTGATCGAAGCCCACGAAAATCATCTTGGCTAGGGGCTAGTTGTACGTCTGTCGTAGGTTTGAGCCTCATGCAGGTGACAATACGATTTTGGCTACGTTCCTCCACAACTTTGAGGGAGTACATCCTCGGAGTTGGTCAGGAGCCTCCCACGACTCTTGTCATTCCTCCCCCTCACGAAAGGACTTGCGGCTAGACGAATATTTAAGGTATCCAACTACCCTAAAATCATGATTTTTTTCAAAAATTGAGAAATTTTTTTATGACTTTATTTTATAAGTCATCTTATTAGCTTCATAACAATACCTGGGTTTTTATTTTCCCTCCACTAGAACAAAAACTACGTTTTAGTAAAAGCAGATGCCATAACTTTACAGAAGATGTCAAACTTTAAAACGCGTTTTACGCGAAATGTATTTTTTTTTTCCGAAAAACTCAAACGGGAACAGCGATTGCTCAAAAAGTTTTCAAAATAACTGGCTGAAATTTTTTGCTTATGTTTTGCTTAACAGTAGAAGTGTTTTGACTTTCAGATTTATCAATCACTGTTTTATTTGAAATTTTACAGTCTTTTATGTGAATATAATCACTGTTTTTAAAGCAATTTCATATAATAGCTATGTGATAAAGTGCTCTAGATTTTGTAAAAATTAAAATATCTCTTATCCTTAAGGTCACTTCAAACATGAATAACAAAGTAACACATCAAAATTGAAAAATTGAGAATTTCTTCATTAAATCTTTGTACAGAACGGACCCCGTTTATTTAATAAATAACATACATTCGTCTTTTCGAATGCTGTGTAGTAGAAAAATGTTGTAAAGAAAGGTATTATATTCAGATTTCAATTCTTTTTCCTAAATTAAATAAAAATAAAAAGGGTTTGAAGTGTCATTCAAGATATAGCGAAATTAATTTAATGTATTCAGTTCTGTATGATACAGTGATGATTCAGAAACTCAAGTTTGCTTAACAGTTTGATTTTTTTCCCATCCAGAAAGTGAAAGTTTCAGGAAAAGATTATTTCTTTATTAAGGCTGGAAAAATATTTTCTTATTTTATAGCTCTTCTCGATTAAAATTTTTACATATTCCTTTTCTAAAACTTGAAGAATTTAAAACTTTCTCTTTTATCAAGAGTTTGGTATGTGGTGAACTATTTGCAAGTAAAAGGAAAGCTTCAACTTTGCTCTTCTTTCTGTTGAAATTGAATTCTTTAATAAAAGGTGCGAACCTTGTATTTTCTCCCCATATCCGCTTACTTCATAACTTCATTTCTTTATTCGTAGAAAAATATGCTTCAAATATTAAGAAAAGAATGTACATTTCTATAAAGCATTATTAAATTTTTTATTAAATACTTCTAAAAAACCTCTGCTTAAAAAGTTTTTTTTTCCTGTAAATGTTCAATTCATTCAAACTTTCAATATAAATCTATGTTAGAGAAAAAAAAGCCTACAAGCTCTTAGCCTCTATAACTACATGTTAAATCGTGCAGGGTTCAAAATCCACTCGCGACGTGATGTGGAAGTTTGGTGAGTTGGGTGTCAGAGTATAATTGTCATCTTTTTTATTTGACCGTGGTTCAAAACAACTTGCCTTATCTTGTAAAAAAGGATTTTAAATCAATGAAAGATGAGTGTTGATCAAAGATTCTCAGATTGGCAATTTGTAGTTTAAATCTCTTTAAGGGTGAACTCAGTCATCTTATATGTGAATCTAATAATAAATCTAAACATTCAGTAGCGCATTAACCCATGAGGGCCAAAGCCTACTAAGTCCATCTAAGTACTCATGACCTTGAGCGCGAGCTGAGGTGCATGATCAGATGGTCAGTCTGATGCTAAATCCCCAGCGTTTAGTTCCCAAACACAAGCCTGGTACTCACCCACTGAAGGGATGAAAAACTGAGTCATGACCTTGCCCAGCCCGCGATTTGAACCCGGAATCTGTGGAGTGGAAATGTGATACACTCCCATTCTGCCACCGGGCTTCAACAGTAAATCTAATTAATATTTATTTATACATATCCGTCTAACAATATATGCCAAAAGTAAAAATTTCCTTGTTCATAGTAAAATGTAAAAATATTTAATAGCCTTTTAATATTATTTTTATGCTTAAAGATTCCAGTTCTTATACTTTTTTTTTTCATTTTTACTATTTTGTATCTAAGTTATTATTAATATAGATTTTAGAGACATGAGATATAAAAGCAAAGCCAGAATTTCACTGTATTTCAAAACTATTAATTATTTATACTCCGTTTAAAAGGAAAAAGTGAAGTGGAGGTCAATCTTCGACACCACCGTTCTCAATTATTTAGTTCCCGAATTCTTTAACGAAGTACTGCTTCACTAGAGATGTCTAGTAAGTATGCACGCAGGCATGTTAGCCAAATAAATTGGTATGGTAGTGTCGAAGGGATTGTGCTCGCCACTTCCACCTGATCTGACTTCACTGGACTTTTTCCTGGGGGGAAATCTGAAGCAGAAAGTGTATGCGACCCTTCTACAACCATTGCAGGATCCTTAGGGACGCATTACAGACGTTTCTACCAATATGTCATGCGCTACGTTCCAACGTGCGGCACGTGACACTCAAACGAGGATCCAAATGTGCATTGTAGCCATCGCTGGAAAGCTTGAACACCTCAAACAAAGGTACGGTGAAAATCTTTTGACACTGAGGGGATCTGAGGGGACTGAAATATTTTTTCGTGTTAAAAGAATTTCACGTTGAAGAGTATTTTTTAAAAATAACCTATATATTGAAAAAATTTAAGTTTATTATTTTATTTATATTAATATCCATATATGCTTGTATTTAATAAAAATAAGTAAAACAAAAACATTCACAATGAAATTTAATACAGAATTTTTAACATAGCTTTTGTAAAATAACCTTTTACTTTTATTTACATTATCTTTCTTAGCATCATATTGTCAACAAATCACCTTTGAAATGTGCGTCTAAATAACTGCTAATGGTGTACCTCATTTTGGATGATGTGGGAACAGGAGCTGCATGATTCATTTCCTTTTCGTCATCGGAATCTGCATCAACGATATTTTTTGGGCTTTGATCAAACTCCAAAATTCCTTTGTTTGCTCTAATTCGGGATGTACATTCATCATCATCATCTACTGGAATGAATCATTCCTATGATACGGTAGGACAATCCAATAATACAAAAACTTTCTCAAAAAGTTCATCAAGTGTCGGCTCAGTTTTTATGTCATCCTTCCCCAGAAGGGAAATCTTATCATGTTAAGCAATTTCCGTTTCGTTTTATGAGGGGGAAAGCATGGAAATACATAGTATTTTTTCATGACCGTGGTATTATTTCGTGTAAAATGATATTTCGTCTTAAACGCTTTCGCGTAAAACGTATTTCACTGTGTATTGCACTATTTGTTGTTGTTTTTCTTTCTCAGATCGTTATTCTCCTCTCACAATGTAGGAAATCACGAACAAACAAATATTTGGTTTAACAGTTCTATACTGATAAGCATTAATATCCACAAGGTATGTTTTTGCACGAAATTGCTGCTCCGCAACTTTGTTAATCATTTTTTTTTCCAATCTCGCTCCGTTTTTGAGATAGGAATGTTAACTCAACAGTTTTCCACCGGGTGGTGCTGTAGGTAGATTATTCAATAGTGCTTGACTACTTTACTATGAATGTAGCAGTTACTTTTATGAATATAGCAGCAACCATTCCGAAGTTAAGACAGTGGTAAGGGACTTAAGAGAGCATACTATAATATAGTTTGCCCTATATATAAAATATACCATATACATACAAAGATGCCATATATATACAAAGATGTATTATATCTTTAAAATAGTTCTGAACTATCTACAAAATATAAGTATTTATCCCTTAAATTTTGAAGTTGTTTTATTATATAAATATTAGTAAATGAATTTACTAATAAATTTTATAATTAAATGAAGTATTAGTTTTAAATATGATACACAACAACTGGTCTACTCATGCTTTATGCAACTCTTTATATTGATTATTACAGACATTAAACATATATATGGTGTTCTAGAATTCAAACAATGGTGCAAAATAATTTTTTAAACCTAATTTTTAAAGAAAAATATATATATTCTTTTCTGCTGTTTAAAACACTCGCATTAACTTTTCTCACGTTTGGTGGAGGGGGGATTATCACTTACTTTTAATGTCCTCATAAGAACCTTGGTTACATCTTTTTGTTGAGACAAACTTGTTCTGAGTATATTTCAGGTTTCAAAAGATAGAAAGCTTTTATTTTTGCAACTCGGCTGTTGTGATCAGCAGGTGGAATTGCTGAAAGTGATCAAATAGATTTAGAACTTCAAACATTACATTTTCGACACTAAAGCTGTTTGAATATTTTTTACAATATTTAGATCCATCAATCAATTTTAAGTACTAAAACAAAAAGTTTCCCAGCTCTTTTTTTATCTTCATCAATTTCTTAAAGAAATCTAAAGGGGAAAGAAGAGTTTTTTTTTATTTTTTTGATGGAAAATGCTATACAATGAAAAATTTCCTTGGTCAAATAAATAGAATAAAATTAAGGTTTGTATATACGAAGAGGAATTCATTTGTCTCCATTATCAAGAAATATATGCATACATAAGTATGTTTTCTCCAGTGAATTTTATTAAGGTACATAACTACGTTTGGAACCATAATTTTGAAAATGCGCATAAATGAATAATTCTTTTTTGATATTTAGTGTCACTTGATTTAGAATAAAAACATAAAATTTTCTTAACAATATTATCATGATAAAAAAATTACTTAAATGCAATTTTTTGTACAAAAAAAAAAAGAAAGAAGGATATATTATTAAAAGATTCTCCTTTTATCGAAAATGATTCAATAATAATAACATTTTGCTTATGCATAGATAAGATATCTCTACAAAGTCTAAGCAAGGATTTTTAAAAATTCACATTATTACCAGAGTTACGATCAATTGACCAATGTATTTTTGTTAATTATTTTTCTTTTTTTTATGTATTAAAATATGAATACATTAACTTCTAAATAATATATTTCAAAAATCCTAGATCAAGTACTGAATAGAAGTCTTAGATGTATATAAGCAACCTTTTCCAAAAAAGGAAAATGTTTTGAAAACATGTCATTCTTTTTCTTTTTTTTCTTTTTGCCAGAAAATTACATTTAAATAATTTTTTCTAGTAATAATGTTCTTAAAACAGTTTATATATATATATTAAAATTCAGGTACCAAAGAATATTTTTAAAAAATCAAAAAATATCAAAAAAAAAATTTATTTATACGCTTTTTTAAAACCACGTTCTTTAACTAGTTGTGGATACCTTAAGGGGTCATAGGACTCTTAACTTCATCGAGGAATGCAAGAAAAACATTCTTTTTCGAATCCATATAATTTTCTAGAAAAACAACATGGAAGCTTGAAACTTTCTCCACTTCATAATCATACT
>BMAV01014395.1:248464-279473 GCA_019973955.1 Trichonephila inaurata madagascariensis | reverse complement strand
TTAAGAATTTCAGTTAATAAAATTAAGTAATTGAATTAAAAAAAAAAGATACTTAAAAAGGAGAAAAATGTCAAAAAGACTCAAAAATTCACAAATACTGGTTTTTTTTTTTTTTTAAATAAAGATTTAAATTGAAACTTGAATGCCTGTATAACTGAGACTATCATTTTATAACTTCGCATTCGTATAGTTTAAAAGAATGTATCCTCTTCAGTTAAGGTATCCGACTACGTTCGGAACCGTGATTTTAAAAAAAGCGCATAAATGGATAATTTTCATGATATTTAGTGTCGCTTAGATTAGAATACATGTATAAAATTGTTTTAAGGACATTTTGACAAAAAAATTATTTAAATACAATATTCAGGCAAAAAATTAACTTAGAATAACTTTTTTTTCGAAATGTTCTTCTTTTGTGAAAAAGGCTTCTATTATAATAATATTTTGCTTGTATATAGCTCAGACCTCTGTACAGAGGCTCAACTATGATTTTTGAAAAAATTCACATTATTTTCAGAGTTACAATCATTTGAAATATTTATCGGCGTTTTTTTCTTAAAATTTCTCCCCTCTGTTGTCGTAAAACACGGATTAACCCACTTCTAAATGATATATTTAAAAAAACCTAATTGAGCCTCTGTACTGAGGTCTGAGCTATATGCAAGCAAAATGTTATTATAATAGAAACATTTTTCACAAAAGGAGAATATCATGAAAATGGGTCATTCTATGTTCATTTTTTGTCAAAATATTGTACTTAAATAACTTTGTATTGTAATACTATTCTTAAAACAATTTTATATGCATTTGCTAATCTAAGTAACACTAAATATCATAAATATTATACATTTACACGCTTTTGAAAAATCACGGTTCCGAACGTAGTCGGATACCTTAAATAAATATTTATTAAAAGATTCATTCGAATAACTATAAAATATTTACAAAATAAACAAAAAATATATGTAGTATATAATAATCCCCTCCAGTTAGCATATGATTCCTGTTTTTAATGGAAGAAACTCAGTATTATAAACAGATGAAAATGGGGGGAAAAAACAGTAACAGAAAAAATAGAAAAGCCGTAGGTTTTATCACAAAAGGTAGTACAAAAAATATCTTAACAGATCATGATGTTGACGTAAACGCCTTTGAAAAAGAGAAAAAAGAATAATTCAGAGTAAAATAGAGAAACCCTCTAGTGTGTCTTTTTAAATTATTAAACAACAGGACTACAAGGACTTCATTTACTATGCATTGCCTAGTTTGTACATTAGCTGGAAGTTTTCATCCTTTAGCTCATTTGTAAACTATCTTCCTCGCAAATTTTTACGACTTCGTTTTCATGGTGCATTCTGACACTGAAAGTTTAATGTTTACGTATCACATCGAAACTTCGAAGTGAATGGGTAAGTAGCTTTATTTTTAGACCACAGTTTATATATAAGGTTGTTTTAGAACTTCGAATGTTACGATGGTGTGATGAGATGACGAAAGCAAACACATCAAACCATCGTTTCTTTTCATATTTAAGAATAAAGCATGACCAAGACTAGCTCATAAACATTTCATATTGCAATAAAGACTCGATGCCTGAGGACTTTCAAAATGTCTATGTCATTTTTATCTGAAAAGAAAAGCTTCAAGATTTAAGACTTTAAAGAAGTGTTGTTTTAAAATATTGTTGTTCTTTACTTTCAATTTATGTATGTGATAGTGGGGATGCATGGGTGTGTTTGAATAATTTTAGCGAATTTTTCATAAAATGGAAATAAATTTTTCTGGTTTCAATATTTTTCAAGCCAATCCTTTCTGAACATTCATTTCAGCTCTCCTTAGGATAAAATCTCACGATTATATATTACGCTCGTCTAATGCAATGATTATTATTATCTATTAAAAATAAGACATTTTAGAAATTGAAAGTAACCAATCAGCATCAATTCATCTACTAGTTTTTCGTATGTTACGCAATAATAAGTACAAATACGATTCCTATTGCTTTATTTTTAAGCCAGATGAAAAACTAAGTGGTTGGTTCAAAAGTTAAGAAATTATATATATATATATTAATTTTTAGACAATATATTAATTTAATAAGTAATTACATTACAAGGCATTTAAGAAGCAACATCAAGAAGGAGTGGCCAGAAAGTGAAGAAATTTGACAAGCTGCGTGAAACAGCAACGGTGCTTATTTTGTATTAATACTCGTAATACGGAGCGAGAACAACCACAGTTTAGGGGAATGTAAAAGCACTCGGAGCAGAGTTAAATGAAGCGATGATTCTAGGTACAGACTCAAAAAGGGTATTGATGACATCCTCAGGGAAAATTTTGTATTCTCTTCAAGCATTTGCCTTAGTTCATCTTCTGAGCGCGGTGATGGCAAAACATGTAAGAGACGTCCAATAACATCTCAGGCAGAACCAATTGATAAAAATTCGGGAGGTAATGGTGACTAGGAAACCTTCAATACAACTTGTAGAGTTCGTTAGATAGTATGTGGCTATATGTTATCTTCCTGATAAAATGTATTTTGTTCCCCACGATAAAAAGAGAGTGTCACGGGCCCTAACTCACCACCCTCATATTGTGGGGTTGTCATAGTGCCCTTAAATACTCTCATACCTATTGAAGTCCAAACCAAGATTCTAAGTTGTCGCTAATAATGCATTCCACTTGTCATCACGTTGATGACACAATTTTGCACCGTGACCATCACTGAAAAAATATAAAGCATGGCTCTCTGTGAACAAGACTCTGTGCCATTCTGTCACTCAAGCTCTGCTCAATTGAAAACTGGGTTGTCTGTAGTGTGGGTTCAATCGCTGTCTTGTTAAAAAACGACATGAATACAGACTACTGACAACCAATGGACAAGAAATGGTTCTGTTCTATGTGGGAACATCAAAGGTGTCAAACACGTGCTGCAGGATGACGGCACAAGGAACTTGCGGGGTCGAAAAATGACTCAATCCACGATTGTTGATGTCGATCTCGCTGCATGACACCTCAGATATGCAACATTTTATTGTTCTAATTATTTTTGCTCCAGCCACTGCTCCATGGACGCATCTAGGAACGTGTCAACTGATATTTGATGGATAGTCTAACGTCCTTCCCAGTCCAATCAACATACCTCTCATAAAATCATCTTTTTGCTGGAAATGCCTCCGTTGACGGCTAACCTAGCATATTCTGCTATTACACATGTCTTCTGACTCAAGAAAAAAAATGCCATAATGACAGAAATTTTCTGGTAGAGTTAACCTCACAAATATCATTCCTTAGGTTTCTGCCTTTATAACCCACTCAGCCTATGCGGAAGTGCTGCACATTTCATATCATCTATATTGCAGAACGAAGTATCACTACACTGAAATTAGTGCAATTTTTTGACCACTCGATCTTAGGGTTGCCTTTTCCAGGGTTACATAGTGTGATAGAATTATAAGAGAACAGTGTTCAATTGATATAATAAATTAATATTTATTATCATTTATTTCTATTTTCTAGTACATCTTTAAAGAAGAAAATACATGAAATAATTCGTGAAAAGAAAATGAGGTGAGATATGTGTGGGCTTAAGATTAAAGAATAGGCTGATATTTACTGTCTATAAAATTACATACTAGTCTGTCATTGCATGTTTTAAATTTTATTTCATTTTATTCGGGATTTTTGTAAGTTCCCTTTTAACTAAAATGAAGGTTCACACTTTTACAATAAATAGCTCATTCTGCTTCAATGTATATTCTTTTGTTTAAAAGTCCTTAGACAGTTGTTTAGAAACAATGAATTTGAGTGGCATATAGGATTGCTTTACTTTGATTAATTTCCTCGCTTATAGCAGCAAAAAAAAATTTTAAACAGTAAGGGATTTTAGAAAATCAATTTTCTTTTAAAACTGTTTAAAAGAAACAAATATATATATATATCAACTATCCATTTCAAGTAATTTGAGGATTCAAACTTATAAATTGATATAACTCACTAAGGGAGCAAATTTTTTTCCAAAATTTATTAAATTATAAGTAAATTCTAAGAAAACTATTTTACCTATACATACACACACTCATATATATACATGTATATGTACGAAATGCTTCTCCGAAGAATATCTGCATTTTGTTACCTAAAATGTTTATGGAGTAGTCGTGCCAAAATGGATGAGAAAGTTTGGTGGTTGATACATCTTCCTTTATTATTTTATGTTTAAAATATTTTAACAAATACAGAATATATAACACACACAAAAAATGCTATATATAAGACACACACAAACAGTTTCAATGGCGTTTTCCAAGCCACTTAAATCTTCCTAAACATTCTAGTCAGAATGCAAAATGCCAACAGGAAGTATATAACTCCTAATTTAATTATTACGCGAAGTACTGGAGGGCTCAGGATCATTATACATTAAAAAGCCATCAAGATAAGATAAACGTGAATTTTTTTCATATATATAGAAAATTCAAAGTTGCGTATTTTTAAAATATTAAATAACCCAAAACTGAATCTGTAATTTTTAATTGAAGTATATAAAATTGTTAAAATATTTAAATAAAACACACTTAAAACTTCATATATTTTAAAAATGTAAATTTGGAGTTTCGCAAAAGTTAATAACTTATTTGAAACATCGAAAGTGACTGGGGGATATTAAAATTATATAACATATGATTATGGTATTTTATATTATCATAATGATATCATAAAATATTAAGAAACCTACTATTGGTATTTTATTTTAATGCAAACGTATGAAACTAAACCTTTTTAATGATTGAATTTTGGAAAGGAAATACGGAATAAATAGTTTCAAAGCTGGTTTTGCTCTCTGAAATAAAATAACACAATTAATAAAATTGGAATATTATATTAATATAGGAATATTTTTTCCAAAAAGAAGTTTATACAGTTTTAGTACTATAGTTTAATAAAAAGCAAAAACAATTTTAAAAAGTTAACCTGGGTACTTACTTATTATCGCAACCTATTTCGACATTTTATAAAATGAAGCACATGGCTGCCAATTCAGCTAGTATGACACATAGAGAATCGGGGTTTCCAATATGGCGAGTTAACAGAGTTGACGATTGTTACGATAATACGTAAATACCTTAACCTGAAATTATTAGTATAAAGTATCCTTAGGCTTATGTTTTGTTACCTTTTAACGTATTGTAAGTTTTAGGCTTTGTAAAATAAGGGAGAGTTTGGTTCATTATAAATTTGGTTTCTTTTCCAGAATTCAAAACAGAGAATCGTACTTTTTATATAATGTATGTCTTTATCCTCTACTTTTTTTATTGTTAAATTCTTAAGTTTTTCTAAGCTTCTTCATAAAATAAGTATTATTATCTTATTTGAAGAAAGGGTTATGTATATAATGTAGATAAAAATTAGGTTGCAAGAAACTATTTGATTCCTATAATAAATATTCAACTGAAATTGGATAAACTTACATGATTTTTTTTAAATTCTTCTTACACATCAAAAGGATAGAAATATTTTGCATTTGATAATCCTTGCATAATTGAAGGATAATTAAGAAAAGATATTTTCAAAAGACATTTCTTCTCTAAAGGAGATTTAAAGTTTTTCTTTGGAAGAGAGATTAAGGTCAACATTTTTTTTAATTTAATTATTTTCTTTTGGCTTACCTTGATTTTATTTTTATTTTTCAGTAAGAAGAAATTGGACTAAAACAACATTTATAGATACTTTCTTGAATATTTTAGTTATAACAGGAATTTTACATCAAATATTCATATTATAATAAAGGTATCACTGAAACTCATTTTTTTCGCTATAAAATATGAAATGATGTTTTCTCTTAATTTATTAATTTATTGTCTTCGGCTGTTACCGTCATTTTCTAAATTTCTACATGATTGATATTTTCTTATATAATTGATATTCGCCTTAGCGATTCATTATTCCTGATAAAATTTACAATTAATTCCTCATGAACTTTCAAAAATACATTACAATTCAATCTATATTTTTTAGAAAAAAGTTTTCGCAATTGCACTTTAAAAAAAATCATCATTCCTGGAGTATGAAAAACAACTTTTTTTACTTACTCTCTCAATTAGGAACATATTTATCCCATTATGAAATGCATTTTTTCTAGATATATATATATAAATCGCATTGGCAATTAAATTATTATTATAAGTTTTTCAGAAAGTATAAATTCCCTTTCTCTTTTTGCTATAACAACAATCTTACAATGAAAATTAATATAAAACAAAAACCATGAATAGCAAATACCTAATAAAGCCATTGAAGATTTCAATTCTGTGTTTCACAGTAAAATTTGTTATTATTTAAAATAAGCATTATGAGTGATGTTTATCTCTTTCTCAAATAAAATAATTTAGAGAAATATTTTGATAATTTTTCCTCTGATATAAAATTGTTAATTATTTATTCTTTCTTTTTCCGAAAGAAAAATTTCCGAGCTCTTACGAGAAACTGGATGAAATCCAAAAAATTATTATTCTGTAGCCTTTAAAAATATCTTATACTTTTTGTACTCAAAAAAGTTATTTAAATAATAAAAAAATTTAACAAATCATTCATACAAAAATAAAGAAGTTTTTAAATTATTTGTCAAAACAAATACTTAATTACAGTTTATTTCTATTCGAAACAAACTGTGAATTCGCCCATTGTTTTTCAAAAAAAATTATTGTACTTCTTTTTATTGAGATAACTAAATAATAATTTGCTCAAAAATTAGTCTGTGTTTTTAGAAAATTTATTTATATCTTTCCTGGGATTTTTTTTAAAACTTGTATTTTCTATAAAGTCATTCTCTCTCAAACAATTCTTAAAAAAAAATACTTTTCATAGGTAATAGCACAATGTCAAAAAGATCAAAAAATATTTCAATTGATCACACACAACACAAATATCAGCAAACTCTTTTTTGAACCTATGAATATGAGAAAATATTATGCATAGAACATATATTTATTTAAAAGTTTACTCGCGCAGTTTTTTGTAAAAGCTTTTGGCAATATTTTCTTCCCAAAACCTCTTTTACAGATTTCAAACTTTAAAATAATTTGTACAGATTATGGAAGGAATTGGATAAAAATTGAAAAATTCATTTATTCGATAATTATTTATTTTATAAGCAAAAAGCATAGTAAAATTATGTTTCTTACATGGCCATCGTAATTTTTAAAATTACATTTTCAAATGATTGGAAGTACATTTGGTTTAAAAATGATATTTTATTTACTTAAGACGACTAGCTTTTAAATAAAGTTTATCATTTAAAGTTTTTAACAGTGGCATGTTACTTAATATCTGAAAAATGTTTAAATGACTTAAAATTTAAGTAATTACATGCTTAAGCACACTATTTAGTTACGATGAATTCCTTTTCGAAGAAGGGTAAAAGGAGAAAAATAATGTATTCAAAAATACTCATATGAAATTTCAAATTAATAACAATTTCTTGTAAGTTTTAAATTATGACTTATAAATAAAAATAACTACTGCCTCTACTAAAACAATTTTTCCTCAACTTTTATTTGAAAATATAAATGAATGATAACTATGAATGTATCCACACACTTACACTGAAACCTATTTCATATGCACTATTTATTAATAATTGATCCTTATTAGCATTATTTCTTCCTAGGCTTTGTTCAACTGCATAACAGCTTGTCATTTTGGAATAACTGAGTAATACTACAATTCTTTTCAATAAAGAAAGTCCTTCTCGACAGTTTCATTTATCTATATCCTTATTTTCACATAATAAGTTTTTAACAAAAACACATTGTATCGTCTTTTAGGTAGTTTTCCTTTATTATAGGGCCTAAAAAAAGTGTAACCAATAAATTGTTGAACTTTGAAAAACAAACAAAAGTGCAAAATTAATAAATTAGATAGGAAAAGATTTTGAGAGTAAGCTGGATCAAATTTATTTTACAAGTAATTAAACCTTGTGTTAGAAATTTTTGGTACACTCCCATCATTGCTCTAGTAAATAAAATGAAAAAAGAGTTAATTTATTTGGCCAGACATTAAGAGATTCAAGTATCTTTGATTTATGGCAATATTCAACAATCAACAGTAAACGAAATGGTAAAAGAAAATAGTTTATTAAGATTATTACAAAATAGTACAAAAAATTTTCAGATGTATAATTATTTACTAATATATTAAAACTACTTAATGATAAATAATAACAAACTTTTTTTTTAATAAAACTTAAATTCAATGAGCACATTATTGGAAATAATGTAAGAAAAATAATTGCGTAGTAAAAAAGAAAATCTTTCATCGCAATACAGCTAAAATAAATGTGTAACTTTCATATAACTTTTTATTTATTTGTTAAAATAACTACTTCCTAGTTATTCAACTCGAACAAAAGCTGTTAGGCACATTTAATCTAAATACCACGTATTGCATGGTATTTAGATTAAATTTGTGAATGAACTTTAAACACATATTTCAAATTTTATTTTTTAATTTCCTTTATTAGACTAGGGAAAACATTGTAATTAATATAAAGTATATACGTCTAACAAATTTTATTGTGTTGATATTGATGAGTTATGTTCATTTACATGTTAAGAAAAGGATGCATGTTTGTTTTTTATCTGTAGATTTGCTATTATTAATTTAACTATGTACTAGGACACTCTTCGGCTATTAAAAAATAAGTACTTCGTACCTGAATTAATTTCGAAATAATTTTCGATTTTTTTTTCTCTTAAAAGTATGTCCTAGATAGAAAAAATTCTTATTACTCCAAATTAAGTTTATTGAGAATAACTTTGGACCGTTTTATTGTTTCAGTGCCATTTTAGATTATCTTTTCAGTTATTTACAGCAATTTGTATGCATTTCGTAATCCTTGATAATAAAATGATTCACACAAATTTTAATTTTTCTCCTTTTATATTAATCTTGCAACATGTATTCCAAAACCACAGGATGAGAAGTTTTAAAATATTCACAAACCATTTTATCGAATAATATGTAAACACGATGTTTATTCAACGCATAACATTGCCGAATATATTAAACTGAACCTGAATTATGATGTTTCTAGCAAACTGAATATCGGGTGATAATAATGATCTCTAAATAAAACTTAGAATGTGCCCATTTTTCTCCAAGAGAAACAAACAAGACAACACTGCAATCATGAAAGAAACAAATACATCTACAGCCAATTCATTACTTCAATTACCCTTCTACAACAAACATTCCTTTCACTTAAAGAATAACCTGGAACGAACTAATAAAGTTTCATATGAACTAATAAATCAGGGCAACTTTCGTAATCGCGATTCTCCCGTAATTAAATATTGCTTAATTAGATTAGCTGTTGCCCGCTTCTGAAATTGCCAGTTGTCTAAAAGAATTGTTTCGAACTCTCAGTTTCTTCTTTTTCTCATTAAATCAAGTAAATGAACACTCGCACGAAAGAAGTTTTATTACTGAACATTCTCAAATATCTCGCATTGTTTATGTATATTTTCTGTGCCTTTTCAAAAGTATGTAAATAGAAAACTCGTTTTCGGGAAATGAAATCGAACAAATAAAAATTGTTTCTCATTATTTGGTAATTTAAAATGAAGGAAATGGGGAATTTCAGAAAAAAAGTCTTCTTGATAATTAACTGGTTAGATCCATCGTCATTTCCTGGACATATAAATTGTTTTATTAATTATATTTCAATAGAAACCCTAATAGCTGAATTGAAATTATAAACAAGGATTTAGAAAAGATTCTATAAAGGTGTAAGATAAAATTGATTAAAAGAAATTGATACAATTGTCATTTACTGAAGCACTATAATACTCCATCTTTCTCACCAAAACAATGGTTAATTTTAAAATTTTAAAAATTTTTTAAAAGGAAGTTTTACTATCTTTGTTTAAAAATATGTACAACCTTTTTCTAATAACTTCATAGGAAAAGTTGTTATGAGTTCTCTAATAATCCTCAAGGTGAAACACTTTCAAAGAAATTGTTTGATTTGAGAACCTCTTTCTGTACAAAACAGAACTACTATTTAAAGCTAAGTGAATTGAGTTCGAAGAAGAAGATAAATATCAGATGTGTAAATGCTAGTTAAAATGATATTCGTAAGATTTATATTTGAATTATTTGCTTATCTTACAAAACTAGAAGCCTTACGGTTCGAGTCCAATAAACTGAGCGGTGTGTCTGCATTACTCAATAAGTATTTCAGTAATAATCATTATCACAGATTAAAATTGATTCACTCATTGCTATGATTGATTTTTTTTAAATTCGAGAGGATTAAAAAGCTTGAGGAGATTTAGAGATCTTTTCTTCTTTGGTTAAATCTCACACTAATACGAACGGATACTCACCAAAATTAGTAAAGAATCCACTTCACACACACATATATAAGCCTTAACTCTCTCTCTCTCTAGGAGCATTTCTTTTTGTAAGTTTTACGACCGGTTCCTTTGTTAAATCAATCTTTCGATCTTATTGCCTATAAAACACTCGGAAATGACTATTCACCTACCATGGTTGTTTTTAATTTCCTTGCTAATAATTAATATAACTGTATTGGATACCATAATGAACTATTCTGGGGATGACATGTATTAAATAATTGTTCAAGTCTCCAAAACACGGTTAATTCAATCAAATGATGGCTACGATTCAAAATTACCAAATACTATCTATTAGAGATAGTAAAACTCAGGTAATGAGAATTCAGTCAGATGAAGTACGAAGAGGTAAAGAAATAAATATTTTTGTTTCTAAATTGAATTGAAGTAAGAAACTTACAAATTAATGTACTTGAATAGCTTGCTTGTGTGACAAAACGTGACGAGAAAGGATCATTGGTATTTTCCCAAAGTATTTCGTATGATAGTTGCATAAATTCTTGTGATGTATGATGAATTGAATAAAACATCAAGACTACTTGGAATATTTTAAATGAATATTTCGCGAAATTGCCATTAGTGGTTGCTAATAATTCTAAATAGTCAATAACCTTTCTGATATGTATCGATAGAAATTGTTTAGATCCGAGTTGAGGAAATAATAGCATTTTATAGAAAAGAAGGCCATTTCAAATTATAATTTTAGAATACTGATAATTTTTCTATATTCAAATAAAACTTCAATGGTTATCGAAAAGCTTTGAAATCTTCAGTTTCTTTATTAAAAGATGATGTCTAAATTTTGACCAACTGCAAAGGCTCGATTTAAAATATTAAACTTTTGTTGTAGTCGCTATATAAGAACACTCTTCTCTGAATTGTCTTAAATATTTATAGAATATGTCTTCTAAAAGATATTTTCTCGCTTTAGAATGTATGTTAAGGAAACAACAGATTCGTTTACAATAGAGGAGATCAAGCTGAAATTCCAATACTCATGTGTGAACCCGTCATCTCTAAGATTCAGTTTATATGAATATAAAAAATCTTTCAATTTGATCATTCCACTATGTAATTTGTGATTTTTATTTTGTGCTTAATACCCTGGAATATCTACAATTTAAGAGTCTTAACAATTGCAATTTGCTTCGTCTAGACACATCAGAAGTGGATATATCAGATACGTGACTTCTGTGTAAAGGATCAAAGATTTTATATTTTATAACTGTTTTTCATTCTCATGATTGCCTTCCAAAAATACATATTCATTTCTCAAAATAATTTACAAAAATTAAATTTAAATCCTTTATGACCTGAATTAGAACTTGAATATAGAGATAAATATCAGGAATATTAAGCTCTTAAATTCTTTTTCAAGACAACGTTACAGCATTGTACACACGTTAGAATGTACGTGCTGAATAGTTATTTAAAACTTGAAGAAATAGTTGTAACTGAAAAAATTGAAATTATGTAGAAAAATAAGAAGCTAAGTGCATTTGTATCTAAGGTTGAAAGATATTCTTAAGATTCATTCACCAGAACACCAAGAAATATTTTGCTATTTACGCAACCAATTTAAATGAATTATGCTGTGTGGTAATTCATTACCTTTCAATCTATTCCCAGTTTAATCACTTCTTAATTAACAACTTCCTTAACTAGACAACTTGCTTGAAGGGGAAAAGTTCAAATAATTGCATTTTTAGAATTTATCTTCAATTTTAATATAACTTTAATATGCTGGATGATATTTGCTCATAAGTTACGACGAAAAATTTATTGCAGTATTTATATGATTGACAATAATTATCCAAGAATTCTTTGATTCATAAATATAAAAATAATTTTCACAACTACAAGTATAATTATCAGTTCTTGTATTTCATTACTTACTTATATATGACAGAATTTCATATAAAAAAATTGTTTCGTTCAAGTCAGATTAAATCACGTATGCAAAACAGACATTTTTTTCTTAAAGATAACTTTAACTAAAAATTAACATTACAATTTAAGCTGATTTAATCGCATTTTTGCATCAATGCTTACTTAAAACAGATTTGAAAGACTCATTTTCAGTCTGTAAAAATAACCTTTTCGTTTCTCTTAAGTTTTAATGAAATGCAAAGAAGATTTTTCTTTAAAGAATGAAATAAAAAGGTTTCTTAAAATCCAATTAAATAATAGCACAGAATGTTTTTTTTAGAACAACTTTCTGAAACATTGAGCAAAGAGATCTCATTGTAAGGAAACCAAAAGAAATACGTTATATTTCCAAAGAAAAATAAATTACAAAATGAAGAAAAAGAAGTTAATCTATTTCAATTAAATCTTTTCTTCTCTTAAGAAATCAACTTTAAATGCGTTTCGAAATTAAGTTAGAAAAATAAATCGAGTTCAATAACATTCGCAGCATCTGTCTAAGAAATATTCTCAATTAACTTCAAAGTATATTGAAAATCTGGAGAACATTAAAGAGAAGTAACATTATGTACAAGACGTATCCGGAAACTAAGTATCGGTTAAGAAAAACTCCCATGAAAAATCTTTTTTAAAAGCAAAATTTATTTTTACATGAAAAAGCATGTCAGAGACTATTTTTTACAGGGTTACTACCATTGTTCAGACATTTTTCATATCAGAATATGGCTATACCCTCTGTAAAGAAAGATGCTGAAAGTGAACATTTTTTGAAATTTGTGGAAACTCATTACAAAGCAATTTTATTGTAAACCGTCTATTTACACAAATTTTCTCCATTCACTTTTTTCAACCAACCAATCATTGACAACAGAAGACCGCCCATTCCGAGGTTCTGCCCAAACATTGAGGCGCTCATAATTGAATTGTCGAGTTCACTTTCTCACTATTTTATCATTCTTTACATTGTCCCCTTAAATCTATAAGCACTCGTCTTAAGCGATGTGAACACTTCCTAATACATGTAAAAACAACACAGTCTGGATGTAATAGCGTCAATGGGCTGACAATCAATATGAAAAACGCGAGTACAAATGTTGAACTGCAATACTACCACTGTAGTTGCGGTAGAACCAAATGGTACTTAATTTCTGGACACGCCTCTGGTAAATCCTATTAAATCAATCAAAAGAAAGTGACAGTATTTTTGCATTTTTAATTGTTTTGTACAAATTATAGCAAGGCAATTTTCTGTGATTGCTTAAAATTACTGAAATTGCTTAAAAACATTACTTAAAATATTATCTCAATAAGCAGTGTTACTTTGAGAAATATCTTTGTGTGTACAAATACATGAACTAAGAATACAAAAATATATTTGATAAAAGTATCTCAATTTTATAATCTTCTAATACGAATAGATTGACTGTTTCAATAAATAATTTATTTCAATAAGTGTATAGTATTAAACATTTATATTTCTGTCTTACCTAAGTGTGTGTATTTAAGCAAAAAGAATGAAAAACAGATAAACAAATTTATACAAATTTAATTATACAACAGACTAAAAACATAAAATGGATTTTTTTTTTAAAAAAATCAAAACATGATGACAGATAGTTGGCTTATAGTCTTAAGTATATGCAGAATTTTGGATCCCAAAGGTATATCTAAAAATAAAGAATTTTTAATATCAACAATTTCTTTTGATTTTTAACGAAATCAGTCAAACTCATCAATTTTCTAGCAATTTTTTAAGAAAATAATTATGTTTTTAAAAACATTAAATAATAAAAAAAAATATTTAGAAATTTGATTTTGTGCTTATAATGCAATACGAAATGTTTTTTTTTTAAAAAAATTCTACATATCAAGATGAATGAAAACAGAGTTATCTATTACATTAACATCGATCTGAAGTTAATACCTATGAATATATATCTTTGTTCAAAAAATATAAATAAAGTACTTAATTAAAGAAATTTTTTTGTTCCAATGTATTTTTAGTGTAATTAAGAATAATGTACTTGAATACATTTTTCTTACAATCAAATTTATTTTTTTAATTTTATTTAAAAAATTCTCAGAATTGTCAAAAAACATAATAGATATTTCTTTCCTACAAATATAATTGAAAAAATTGTAATAATTAATACTGATACTAGTGCGCGTGGTGTTATTCACATAATACTGGAATTCAAGTTAGACTTTTCCTGGATTTATTGGTAACGATAATAAATTTAAATAAAGCAAAACTTAATCATCTTTAAGAAATTAAATTACCAAGTTAAAACATTAAACTGAAACATAATACAGAAAAATCCTAATATTCGAGATAAAAATCCTAGTAAACAACGGCATACCTAATTATGCAGAAGCCAAGTTCAAGATTAACGCAAAATATCCGAGATAAACAACAGTACCTAGTGACGCTAAAGTTAAGTTCAAGATTAACACTGAGGCAGAATCCATTATATATGGTTTTCATCAAGATAGACTACGTGGGGTCTGAGAGTGGTAACAGCTGCGACCCAACCACTCAGAACAATCTGTGTCATATAATTCACAACAATAATAATTGCAACATTATTAAGTTATTATAAAAAAGCATTATTAAGAACTCTCAATTATAAAATACCTTTTTCTTAAGTAAAAATGAACTCTACTTAATTAATGATAAAGAAATAATTTGCAATCTCTCGTAAAATAGAAATTTACAATTTAATGATCATTATAAAAATGAGGATGTCATGTAGAGGAACTGATGCACTTTAAATCTGTCTTGGCTTTAAGTCCTCACGTTGGCTTGGTGTGGATATTGAGAGACTGGGGCATTAGCTCAAGTGTCATATACATAACTTGAATATGTTTCGAAATTACGAGTTAAATCTAAAACAAATAGCCCTCCGGTTGCTTTAGAGTGGGACTTCAATAAACAATCAATGAATTGGCAGAAATTTGAAGAAATAAGACATATATAAAAGCATACATAAAATTAATTACAAAAATTTAACTAATTTTAATCTGTAAAACACTTATAAAATTTATCATTTTTCTGAAATCTCCCTTTTTAGGGATTCTGTAAGCGTTACAGCATTTTTAGTTTCTAAAAACAGCAGCACTTCGAAATGACAGAATTTTGTTTAGCAAATACTGTGTGATTTAAGATATGCAACATAATTAATAGTTAAAGATTGTGAGATATATAATATTAAATCCATGCTCATGATATGACGCTTAATGTCCTAACTCAAAATATTTTAAAATATTTGTGTGGGGTTTTTTTCATTTTAATTAAATATAACGATACATTTATGTAATATTTAAGCATTTCAATACAGGGTATTAATGGATACAAATAAAAGAAATTTGTCCTTTATTCATTAGTATATAACGAAACACAAAATAAATTATTTGGTTTTACCATTTTTAAAATAAAAATTTTTGAATTCGTCATTGTTTAAAAATATATTTATCAAACACCATTGTTGAAGTAAACATGCTACAAGTTGAAAGATTAATGAATCATCAAAACCGAAGAGGAAAATGGGAAACATCCATTTTAAATTTTCTCAGAAACGAAGAAGATTAATATTTCATTCACATTGTTGCTCCCAGAGCCATAAAATGAAGTACTTTTCCTCACCACATGTTCTTGCTGAATCTCTGGGTTTGTGAATAATGTTGGAATATTCACGGATTATTTTTTTTCATTTGTAAAGTGTATTAAAAGAAAAATGGAAAAAAATCTCTGAAAATGTTTAAGGAAATGTTTCCATCATTAGAGTTTATTCAATAAATTTTTATCGATAAAATATTATTTCAAAAAAGAGAAAATATGTTTATACATGGAGAAAATTATCTTAAATCGGCGATCAAAACATTTTATGATTGATGAATCTGATTCGCGTTTTGGGCCAAGTTTATATATTTTAGGTAAAATCTGTTGAGTTATCTACAGTTCGCTTCCTATAATTATTAATCTCATATAAAAGATAGTAACCAAGTAAAAACTACTAAAACACTTTTTTCATTTCAAAATTCTTTGTTTCTTTTAAATAAAAAATATTTTGTGTGCATAAAATGTAAAGAAAATTTTTTTAAAAATTCAGAGTTACATTTTTAAAATTTGCATTAAAATATTGCATTTAAAATTTACTGAACTTGATGTGTGTGTGCTATTTAGTTTACACTCTGTGCATTATGGGTATAGCCAAAATTGTCTCTTAAATTATAAAATACAACAATCACTCTTTCACTGTGCATTATGTATGTCTCAAGTATTTGTATACTATTTGACATACAACTAGTTACATTTTTAATACCAAATAATATACAATTTACAATTGAGCACTATTTAGTGAGTAAATGAATTGGTATGTGTTTAATGATAAAAAGCAAAAAAAAAAATCAAGAAAAAAAAAGTATTTCTTGGTGCAGAACAGTTATGACGTATCATAAAAACACGAAAGGCAATGTTTATTCTTATTTAAATAAGAATTAAATTATTCCCAATTATAATAAGAAATATTTTTTTTAAATAAAATTACTTACATTAAAAATAATTCCACACATTAAAGTGTAAATTTTCATTGAGCATGCATTTTAATATAAGAATAAAATTATAAAAAACTATAATCTTATTTTGAACATATATTTTAACTTCGAAAAAAATCAATATGCTGCCAACTTGATGCAATCTAATAACTGATTCAATTCGACTTTCTGGATTTACGGAATATGGCATTAAGCATCGAATCCAAACCCAAAGGCTGCCAGTTGTTGCAAGAATCCTTGTATGCCATTGGATAATGGAGAAGAAATCGATTTAAAATCCCGGAAATCCTGCTTTTCAAAGTTTCTTCTTGAATTCAAAATTTCGTAGGAGGATTATAAGAAGCTTACTCAAGTTCCCTTTGAATGTAGATAAATAGAAAGAAAAAAAGAAGATGCTCTTGAAATCCTTTTATTTGTGTTAACAGTAATGCTGGAAAAAAAATTTAAGCTACATTGAAATGTAAGTGATTAAAAAAAAAAGAGTATGAACTATTCAAAATATTTAATTTCTGTGAATCCGTTGGTAGTCAGTAATAATTCTTTAAAGAAAATTTTTTTAAAAAATTAAATTCATCCTTACTGCTTTTCTTAAGTTATACTAAGGAGATAGATTATCTAAAATAATATAATGTGATAAATGTAACGCTTTTTATTTTGTTGCACAGCAACAAAAAATGAGCTTTATGACCACTAATGATGTAAAAAACAGAATGTTTTTATTTTACTTTACTCAAATTTATATCCAACTATTTTTACAATACATTTTATGAAAAGATATGTAGAAAAATTTAACTTAACTTTCTTTTGCGCATTTTATGTATATAATATACAGGAGGATATTTTCTTAGAACTGACATTATTCAGAGCCACGTGTAGCTCAATTTAACAATCGCAATGACACCAAACCTGGTGTCATGGTGATTCACCAAGATGGGTATTCATGACACTGTTATAGCTTATCAAACCAAGAGTTAGAATAAAACACGGGTTTGAAAGAAAAAATGAAATATATGCTTTCATATGCGACACACGTGTCAGTAATTCGTGATATAAACATAGTAGCTCCGAAGAATAGTATTCCCAACTAAAATTACCCACCTTAAGAATATGCTACTCACTTTACCAGAACATGCATCATTGGTGAAGCTGTATTATCTTAATCATCCATGCGCGTTTATACCTCTTCAGATGCTGCGTAAGGTGGCTTTATTGCTTAATGCTCTGAAAGGAATAATTAGGAAAGTTGAAGAACTGAGTAACTTAGAATTCGCTCAGGCAGAGGATGTAACCCAGTGTCAGAAGAGGTGATAAGAATTGTTGCAATTTTAATCGTCAACAGGGAATCACTGTTGGAACTTTATCACAGACAATATTGAAATACTCCGTGACATGTTGTATATTGTCGTTGGAAATGTTGTGCAGAAAATGTACGGTGTACCCTCTGAGAACGGTGGTCTTATTGAAACTGGTCGAATTCCTTGATGGATGTGATAATAAATAAAACTTACCCTTCAGTGTTATTTTTATTTTTATTATTTTGTTTTTTGTAACGCTATTTGCGTTGTATAGAGTCAAAAATATCTCTATTGACGAACTTTTGGAATTAATTTTTTTTCACGAAATCCATTTCTTTGTTTTATTTACATACTTTACAGATGTTTTATGCTTGAAATCTCGGTTAGACGGCATACAACAATGTGATAGTCTAGTTCCTGACACGCTCTACTCAACATGGTACTATCAACACTATTGAACGCACGTATTATCTATCCTTCCCGCGTTATCCGAAAACTTGATCTTTTTCATGAGACCAAATTTCGTACCCGTTTTTCTACGTGATGTAGCAGAACTGCATAAAAGTATAAGAAGTGCTGTCAATAACACTAAATATCATGAAAATTATCCATTTATGCGCTTTTTTAAAATCACGGTTCCGAATGTAGTCGGATACCTTAAAATATTCTTTTTTTATATATTCGCCTTAGTTATTTTATTATAGCGCTTCGAAACCCTGGAGGGAATCATAAATAATTCTGTATTTAATATCAAAGATTTATTTTATTTATTCTTATACACACTGAAACGCCAAATCAAAATTCAATTTGAAGTTGCTAGTCAATCGCATTATGTAAAAATAAAACTAATTTAAAATCTTTGTTTCACAGTTCTTATTTTTAAGTATCTCCATAATTTTTTCACTTTTTTTCATTCTTAGCATTTGTATGAAACTAATAAGGCATACGTTTTGAAGGTATAACAACAATAAATCCTATATTATAACTATAATCAAGATAATTCCTTTCATCTATTTCTTCGCAACTGCGAAGAAGTAGATCCTCGTATATTCAAGTCGCACCGCTCTCGTCATTTTTCTCACTTACAGTGATATCACGTTCTTCTGACGGTGGGATTTCAGATAAAGTACTTGGGAAAGCCGAATTATTGTAGAAAAAAAGGTCTTACACTCTGGGAGTAATAATTTGAAAGGTACAAGAAAAGAAGCTGACATCACGCAACACTTCGTGAATACATTATTAATCTTCGATAAATCTCCTTCAAAATAAAAGATGAAAAGTCTCCGAGTTTTTAAAAGAATGTCTAGTGGAAAAAGTTTTTAAAAAAATATGTTTCAATTATTCGTTTTCTTCCTGGCATATATTCTGCTTCTCTGAGCAGTGTTATTACCAAAATAATTAGTAAAATTATAAATGAATGAATTCAAAAAGTATAAACAGGTATCAGATTGAAAGCATTTTCTAAAAAGTCTTTTCCAAGTAACATGGTTAATAAATACATTAGTTAACAACATTCAATAATATTTTGCTTAAGTAATTTATTTCTTAAATATTATTTTGATTTTTAAAGTGTGATTTATTAAAAATTTCTGTTTCACGATGTGTTTAATTATTGTATATATTAAATACATTATTTAATTCTCATGAGTTAACTTTAGTGTCTCTATGTTTTCTTCTAAAATTTCATTTAAAACACTCATTTCCAAATTTTGATCATATGTTTCTTCCTTTGCTCAACATGGGATCATTCTGATATTTGAATCATTCTGAATAAATTATAGTTTAAAAAAACTTAAAAAACACACTTTTATAGTTAATCGAACAAAGTTGTAACTTTATCTTTTAGTCACCAAATCTGGAATTAGTTGCCAAATTTAGAAATGGTATCTGGAATTAGTCGCCAGATGCAGGATAATATCTGAAAATGGATAATCGTTAATCCCGATGATCCGGATAATGGAACAAAATTATTTCATTACTGTATTGTCATCGGTCTTTGACAAGTGAGCAAAATTTCGGATAAAACTGACCATTTTATTGGGTAAAAATTAAGTTCAAAGATTCCATTACATACAAGTTGTAATGGCCTCCCGCCTGGGGGAGCCATCTCTTTATCTACTCGACCTAAATCTGTAGGAGGTAAAGATTGATGACCCCAACTAACCATGATGAATCCAATTTATTGTTACCAAATATAATAATCCAAGACAAGCAAACTATAGAGGAAAAATCTAGAGTGATATAACGATAGCTCAAAACCCTATGAATAAGCGCATGAAGTCATAATTGCTTAACTTTACTCAAAGTTATCTTAAGAATCCTAACTTCCTTAATTTATTTTAATAGCTAACGCCCTTCCAATAATCACGCATCAAAATTCTGATCCTTACCATAATAGCACTGCATTCAGCAAATCAGCTTTTTTTCCTCCTCTTTCGATTACTAGACTTCCACTATATATATACTAGCTAATCTGAATATCAAGGTTTCTTCTTGACAGGGATAGCTGTGAAATAACTCAATTGCTGACCCCAAAGATTTCCCAAAAGGATTAATAGAAAATCAAGTAAAGTCCCGTTACAAAGTGAAGCTTTTGAAAGCGTGTGTTAAAAATGATTTCATTTAGAAAATTACTCTTTACTTGGAGAACATATGATGTCGTCCCTTTCATTTAACCGGGGTTCAAAATTACAAAATCCATCACCAATAGCTTTTATGTTTTTTTAAAGTGGGGCGTTAATAAAAAATAAACATGTAAATTAAGAACAATATATTATCTGATATAAAATAATTATTTATTCAATTACAAGTATTAAAGGATTTTAAAAATTATTGTTTAAATCAAAATTCTAGTGTTTTAGTAATATGTGTAGTTGATTCAGTGACTATCTCATCTCCTGTGGCTCCGTTCTTTTTCTTAAAAATAATTTTTTTTTTCTTGGCGAGATAAATTTAGATATCTGTATCCTTTAAGAATTACTTACAGGACAACTAGTGCCCTCGGTAACCTAGTGGACAAGGTAACGCACTCGTGGCTTTCATGTCGTGAGTTCGAGCCTCGAACGGCTGAAGACCCGTCGTGTAGAGGAGACCAATGCACGAAAAATATGTCAAGGCTCAAAATTCCTCCCATTGCTGTGGTGTGGAAGTTAGGAGAAGGGGTGCCAGCTCAGGTGTCACATTCGTCACTTGATTATGGTTTAAAATTTCGAGGACCGACATCAAAAGCCATCGAGAGTAAAACTGAATAGTGCGGCGTTAATATTCATTCACTAAATCCCTTATGGGATAACTAACCAGATTTATAATAGGAAACTAAATGATAAAATATTTCTGTTTGATTCCCCCCTCAAAATTTTTTAGATTCAGCTTTAAACATGACCAATGTAATAGAAAATCATGAAAATATTCTTGAATTACTGATATTCATCCTTTGAAAATATTCTGAGAATTAATATTCTCCCATGATTAAATAACAATATTCATTCTCAAATATAAGTGTAATTAATATTAAAATAATACATACTATTTTCATACTATTTTTTAAAACACTTTTAGATATCAAAATAAAACATCGGTTTAATACACATTTGAACCACTGCATATAAACATTCACTACATATATAAGTAAAAAATTCTTAATAAATATTATAAAAATAATTTCCCGTAAACAAGAGTTGTTTTTTTTTCAAATAGCGTTGCGGATTGGTATTTTATCTTTGCAGTATTAGTACATTCTCTGGGTTCTCTGGTATCTATTTTGTGTGGCACCATATAGGTGGATACTAATCACCTCAATATAATTTTGACGCCACAGCTTCCTCCCCAGAAAGAAGTACCTGAACTCTGACGATGGCAAATCGTACCAGGAATTTAATTTTTTCCGTGAGCACTCAAGTCACACACTCAAATAGGCATTGTAGGGATCTTTATAGAATGCAGTATAATCATACGACATGGATGCGGTCGATTTTCTGCATCACGAAAATCCGACTTGGGACGGAGTCGAACCCACCAACTTGGATTTGCAAGGCCACCGACAAGCCGAACACGACACCTAACCGGTTTAAAATTTGAGTAATTCGAACGTTTTGAATTTTGTTAAAATATTTAAGTCTATTTTTTAATTGAAACTTCGAAAAAAGTCACATACATAATTAAAAAAAGAATTTTTCTATATATTTATATAAAATACTTTAAACAATAAATAAATTTATTTCCAAATTTTATTTTATTTTTGTAGAAGTATACCTTTTCAAAAAGGTTTTAGGATTATACTGATACGTGTTTGAGATTCCGATTAAATTTAGATATTTGTTTTCTTAAGTTTTTTTCCAAATATATTTGCGTGAAAGAAAAGAAAATTTGTATTTTCTTTTTCTTTGTTTGGATAACAAGGATTCCAAACTTTCACAACAATTCAGAAACTATTTTCACATCAATCATGTTCTTCTAAATAAATGAAAATTTTATATTGATAAAAACTTTTTGAAAAAACAACTGTCTGTGCGTCGAGCCCTTTTGCTTTATATAATTCAAGTTGCGTTTAATATATTAGAGTCTAAATCAAAATTAAAGCACTGTAGATGATAATTTAAAACGTTCATTTTTTTTAGTTTCAAAAAATTGAAAAATACAATATAAAAATTATAACTCATGTCAACTAGCTTTAATAATGTGACGGAAACATTATAAATATTTAAATATTAGTTTTAATATTATCATTTAATCCGAAAAACTTATGTCCCAATATTTTTTTTCCTAATTGGCTGCATATTAGCATAATCCTTCGCAGACATGGCAAGTCTCCGAATGTGAGAGCCATTTCATAGAGGCACCATCTAGCGGCGGTTCTCGCTGCCAAATTTTGACACTTGAGTTAATTTTTAATTCAAGCTCTCCCAGGATGCTTAATAATCCCTTGACTGACTCTTGCTGTGAGTACCAGTGCCCAATTGATTCTCAAGGGATCCTTTTAAATGCCGCATAATCATACGACATGTATACCTACGATTTTTGCATCCAGAAAATCTATCGACTTCAGCCAGTATCAATCCCACAACCTTGGGCTACCTCTAAGCCACCTCTCTAAGATCCCGCTAACTCTAAGCTACTGAGTCGAGATGTCCCAATATTATTTTCACTTTATTCAAGCTTTAATAAAAACTACATTTATCATTTTACAAAGTCCTATTTTTACATAGTAAAACTAAAATAAATCAAATAATAAACTAACTTTTATGCAAGAACTTTTAATAAATTTCTTTTAATTAAAGACATGTAAGATTTTCAAATGAAATCGTAACCATTAATTATTATTTACCAAAATGTGGAATACACTACTTTATTTCAATATTTTTTTTTATTATAATATATTTTCTAATGAGATACAAGTTTGTTGACTTTAATCAAACTAAGTAAATTTGTCTCATTTTTATTTCTTAATAATTATTGTTACTAATTGCAGATAAATATTCAAGGTATTTTTCGATTTAGATATATTAATATAATAATTTAAGTTCAAACATTTGGAACGGGTCTTAATAGTTGATACTATCGTAAAATAGAAGTAATTGCTTATTTGAAAAAAAAAAAAAACTTTAAAAAGTTAAATTTTAAAATTGTTTCATAAGTAGTTAATTTAAATCCAAATTGTTAAATGGATGTATCCACAAGAAGCTTTGAAGATGATGTATGAAGCAGGATTCAGTTAAAAGATAAAAGTGGAATAAAAATAAAACCAAGCTATATTTTGATTATTTCAGGATTTAATTATGTTCATTAATGAATTTCAAAATTCGAAATTTGGGGTGGAGTGATATTTACCCGAAGAACCTAATAATGATAAAGTATTTTCTTAATAAAAAATGGCATACCTTCACCAGTTCTTTCATACTATAATTCATCAATTACTTTCCCCGTAATGTGAGCAAGATATCAAATATCACTCTAAATACGCTTCTTACTTTTCCATTAGAGATATTTCTTAACTTTACCTCTTCTAAAAAAGTTCTAGGGAGTTTTATTAAAATTTATCTGAGAACGATAAAACAACAGTAGAAATTTTTTTATGGTTCATAATGTTAAAAAGTAGGGATTAAAAAAAATAATAACATTATTTCAGTTTTTTTTTCCATAAAATTTTACATGTAAGTCATGTTGTCTTTATTTATATATTTTGGTCACTGTTCTCAAAAATTCCAATGTAGCCCTAAGTAATATCAATGTATAACTTACTCAAAAAATTTATTATTTTTAATTATTGATAAAAACATTGATGTTACTTATTCGAAGTAGTGTTCATTATAACAGACAGATCACAGCAGTTAACTTCAAGGTTATCGAGACTATTAAAGTTAAATTTCTTTTTTTTTTTAATCTTTATTCTAATAAAAAAATTCTTCATTTCGAATTGTGGGGACTGCGGTGGTCTCCATCAAAGGACCGATTTTCTGAAAGAAAACTAATGACTTCCCAACGGTCACTTAGTTTCGCGTTGGAAAGTACCCAAGACAAAACAATGCCGACGCTTAAGTTCGAGGGAAAGTCAACCTATGACCTTCCTTTATCCGGCCGACTGAGAAGTGACCAGTGCAGTTCCCCCCGCCAGTCTCTGGCCTCAAAGTCAACCGCACGAGAGATGACAAGGACCATTGGTCGAATAGTTATTCCGGCTACACCCAAAAAGAAATGGCCCGGTGTCACGTGTCCCTTTTGAAGGCATGACATATCCCACCTTTAAAGAGACATGAAAAAGAGACACTCCAAGATTCTTTAAGAGAATCCCAGACCTTCTCTCGGTTTCTAAGTTGGCTTGTACACCCTCCCAGCTACAGTGACCTCTAAAGGCTCCAGATAACGACCATCACAATGCTTTTAAAATAGACTTCACATTAGTAATCCGTTCTTAAAAGCTCCTCATCAGAACTAATTCAAGTTAAATGGAATTTGAAAACAAATTCCTCGCATAATGTTAATGTCAGCCTAGAAATTGATGAATTGACTAATTGTTTATTACCATCGCTTTCAGAAGTAACAAGAGAGCTATTGGTGAGAGACTTCGCAATTTAAAAACCATCGTCAAGTCACCTGGATTATACCTGGGCTGACATCATACTCTTTAAAGTTTCACACCAAGATGATGTGAGGACTTAAAGTCTATTTCAAGAGTAGGCAATTTGTTTTGGCTCGTTGGCCCCATTGTGGGAGTTGAGGATAACGGAGGGCCGAACCTTTTTAAAAGGATTGAATTCATTACATAAAATAATAAATATACGTTAAATAAAATAGTGGTATTTCTATTCAGTTTATTTATTGTACTACTTTCATATAGGCTATAGCTGCAAGCATATTTCATTTTTAAATCAGTTTAATAAGACAAATTGTGACGAGGATTTATCGGTATTACTTCCTTTAATCCTCTTGGGATTTCTTTAGGGCCAGAATGCCAATTCTTTCCAACCAACCCAAGAAGAAAGCGTGATTATGCAGATTAGGAATCATATATATTGGAACGTTAATATTCGCGAGACACGCTAAGTAAAGCTAAATGAAGTGAGGTAAAGTTCTAGGAGAAGAGAGTTAGTGTATTCTGGGAGTTCGGTGAGTCGGTCTAATTGTGCGAGTGAAGATAAGCCTTAAGTGGGTCCGAGACCAGAAGAGTATTGACTTAGCCAGAGCAAGTCAGATTAAAGGATAAATTAATGATTTAAGTACCGTAGCTGTTCGCCAAGGAAATAGCGGTAAACTTGTTTGTTTAAGCTTTAAGAATAGGACGGATACTATTAAGTTAGGAAATTATCTATAAAGATAGATTCAGTGGTCAATTGCGCTATTTAACAGAAATACGGTTTGCGTCACATCAATCTTGATCAAAAGCCTCCCAGACTATTGTTGTTTTATTGTATATAAATTAAGATCATAATAAATTGATTATATTATGGCAGAATTTAGTGGTTCATCTTTCGTTCCATTGGTCACGAGGATGGTGAGGAGAGGATATCCCCAACCCAGGGGATATCCCAAAATGTCATTCATTTCTATATATATATATATATATATTTAATCAGAAGGGAGATCACTTGTTTAAATCTCCATCATAGCCTGCAAATTTATGTCAGCCGACTTACATGTATATTTTCTTTTGTCGATTTTCATGCAAGAAAATCTTTGCTCAAATATTTGTCAATTAAAATATAAAGAAACATTTACCCGCAAATTTCTTCACATATGGAAATCTTTCAGCTGGCAAAGATTTGTAAAATTCATAGTCATAGCATTTAACATTTTCTTCACAATGTAATATGACTTCAAGCTGTAGTTCCTCAGGTGTTGTATCAATATCAGCAGTAATGGGATGGCAGAGAAAATTGAATTTAGGCTCAATTTTCTTAAAATCCAGAAATCTTCTTGCAACCCTTCCCTCCACATTGCAGATGATCGCTCAGTAGAAACACTTTCAGGTTCTTTGTTGTCCTAATAGTGAATGATAAATATGAATCTGATAGCGCAAGGGAAAGATATCTCGGTTCAAAGTGGATTTTCTGACTGTCTTGGCAAGCCACATAAAAATGTCTACGGGCCACATGCGGCCCGTGATCGTTAGTTGCCCTGGACGTGTATCAACTTCTCTATACGGCAAGTATAATGAGTTTCATGGTAAGATTTTAGTAGTTTTATATAATTTTTTTTAAAAGAACCGTTATTTTTTGGCACATTATAGGTATACTACAGGAAGAAATTTATTGTATCTTACTTCTTTACTTTAAACTGTAAATATTGAGGTATTTTAAATTTTCTAAAATATTGAAAATTATGCAACAAAAATACTACTTTCAATTCTCTAACATTTATGTTATTTTTATTCATGAAAACTGATAATTAAATACTTACCTGCAATCAAATTTTAACCAGCTTTCATTTTTTATATGTAACTTTGAAATCATCTCTGATAAGTTAAGATTCTAAAAAAGAAAAAGGAATTCTACCATTTTTCAACTACTGAAACAAAATAAATATATCTTAAAAAAATATTATTCATTTCCCTTTTGAAAAAGAAAAAGCGACTCATATTTTTAAAGCAGAGCTGTCATGGCCAGCAGCTGCATTTTTGAAAAAGAATCCACTAAGTTCGAAATGGAATTCTTTTTGACAAAATTCATCAATGAACTTGTTTAAATGCCTTTTATATCCATCCAAGTCATCGATCAATTTTATGTGCTGGAGAAAATCATGAAAGGAAATAAGATTCTTTAAAAAAAAATTTGTCATCACAAATGCATGAAAGATTTTTTGAAAAGTGAGTAAAGTTGAGTCTTTTCCACTAAAGTTTCAAATAAAAGAAATGGCTTCAAACTTAACTTCCAAAGCATAAAATTAATTGACATACTTGATTTTATTAACAAACGATGAACAGGAAAATATCTTGAAATTGTTAGTTTTATTTCATTAATCAAAATCAAATCATTTTTAGAACTGTTACTTTGATATTAGATGTATTGATATCCTATCAAGAGTACATGTGATTATCAAAGTTTAGTCGAACCCTTATTCCACGAATTCATCGGCACTGAGCATTTTATTCAATAATTCGGTCTATTCATAATATCGGGGTCCAAAAAAATACAAATTCTTGCACTTACCTTTTCAAAAAATTCCGTAATAAACTACTAAGCAAAAAATATTCATAGTTAGAAATTATATAATTTTTATTCAGCAGCTAAAAATAATATTAGCTAATTATTACACTCCAGTTAACGGGAAATTTAGAAATACTGACTAACAGATGTTTGACAGTCTTTTACCGTATCTTTTCTTTAAAAAGTTGATCTAACAGTTGGATGCAGAAAAGTCTTTTACATAATGGCTTTTGGTAAGCTGAAGAGATTTTTCTTTAATGAAAGGTTCGCGCTAATGGCTATTTTCTTGCAATGAACAATGTTGAACCATTCCACTAATTTAGATTCAAGAACAGAAAATGGGTGAATTTCAATGAGTTTCTTATTTTCGACAATTTTTTACCACATTCTGTAAATGTCTTTTCAATTTCTGCTTTCTGTTGAATAATTGTAACAGATGTCGACATTGAAATTTTAAGATGTTCTGTTAAGGTATATCCGACTACGTTCGGAACCATGATTTTAAAAAAGCGCATACATGGATAATTTCCATGATATTTAGTGTCACTTAGATTAGAATGCATGTATAATATTGTTTTATGGACATTTTGACAAAAAAAATTATTTAAATACAATATTTCGGCAAAATATTAACTTAGAATAATTTTTTTCCCAAATGTTCTCCTTTTGTGAAAAATGCTTCTATTATAATAAAATTTTGTCTGTATATAGCTCAGACCTCTGTACAGAGGCTCAACTAGAATTTTTGAAATATATAACTTAGAAGTGGGTTTATTCATATTTTATACGACAACACAGCGGAGCAATTTTAAGAAAAAAACGCCAATAATTATTTAAATTGGTGTTAACTCTGAAAATAATGTGAATTTTTCAAAAATTCTAGTTGAGCCTCTACAGAGAGGTCTGAGCTATATACAGGCAAAATATTATTATAATAGAAGCATTTTTTACAAAAGGAGAGCATTTAGAAAAGAAATTATTCTAAGTTAATTTTTTGCCAAAATATTGTATTTAAATAAATTCTTTTTGTTAAAATGTCCTTAAAATTATTTTATACATGTATTCTAATCTAAGTGACACTAAATATCATGACAATTATCCATTTATACTCTTTTTTAAAATCACGGTTCCGAACGTAGTAGGATACCTTAAAGTACTTTGTGGTCCAACGTTGTTATCAAATTTGCGTAAAATCTTTAGCTTTTCACTCAAAGAAAAACGTTTTCGTTTCCGACAATCCGCCATGCTGCACAAAGCAAAATCTTCTGCAAAACCGTAAGTATAATAAACCTCACTTTTCTTTAAAAAAAAGAAAAGAAAAAGGAGCAAATGGTAAAAATTCTTAAAATATCCTCAACGTATGGGAGTGGTATGAGATAAAAAGGAATTTCCAGCTCTTTCCGAAGCTCAGACGATCGGTTACAATCATGACTCATCTGCACGTGTAAAAGTTTAATAATAAGTTGCACCCTTTCCTGTCAAAATTTGCACCTAACAAGAAACGTATTTTTCTGTTCCAGACAAAAAGTATGTCGTTCGAAAAACAATCCAATTTTTTTCTAATCCAAACTAATAAAAAAAATCATTCTTTTAGGCTTTTGAAATTATTTGTTAATTCTTGATGTACTATTCGTTAAATAAGGGTTTTTTGCCTTCATTTTTATCCGTGGAAAAGAAAAATTTGTTAAATAGAGACTTTCGGTAAATCGGGGTCCGACGAATAAAAACAGTCATTGATGCGTGCAACGCATTAATAATATGTGCCTATACTTAGCTTTTTGTAATGAAATTCTAAGGCCTTTTTGTAAGACATGCAGAATGCCCGATTTTGCAAACTTTTGGGGTGTAAGATAAAGTCAATTGATCCCTGAGGTATCTGTAGTTACTAACCTGATTCTCAATGAAGAGTAATTCTGGATATGAACTACTGTGTAGATACGGTATACATTAAGGACCATAGAATGTTCATACAGTTTATTAATATGGTCAAGGTGCCATGGTGCTAGTTAGTTTTATCCATAAGGGCCGAACATACACATCTTTGAAGCAGATACATTACAAAGCATCCCTATTGCACCGAGATTCTTCTAGACAATGTTCTTTACTTTAGGCATGCATTGTGTTCAAAATATCATATACTGGATCACAATACATGTCTATACATAGCAGTAAAAGTCAACAAGACTTTAGAAAGGGAAGATATCGAGCATATAGGACATCGTAAATTCCCATTTAAAATGCTTGAAGTGCTTTTAGTAGACTTGTTTGACAAAGCAATAACTCACCCTGAACTCTACAGGAGCTCACGGAGAGGAATGGTACAACATTCTCCATGCTTTCTTCAACAATCTAGTAAAAACTTAAATAACGTACGTCAAAAGTTCGTCAATATCTAAAGGTCGTATTTATTACTCAGTGACTTAACTAACATTCTAGTCATAAAGAGTATTCGTTACTTTTCCATTTCGCCGGCTCAAGTCTCGCCAAGCAGGCATTATTGACGACAACACACAATATACACAGAAAAAATGTTAAGAAATGTTAATTCTCACTGATTTTTCATCCTTTTTTCAATTCCTACTATTAGCTCACACCTCTAAATATTTATTTATTTATTTATTTATCTTGGTGGAATTTTCAATCGTCAATAAAATACATTTTAAAGCGCTCGATTGATCTGAAATTTTATATACATGATTATTTTGGATGACAATACAATAATTTAATGAAATTAATAAATATTAATTGATTAAGACTAATTATTTAAAGAATTACAAATACAGCCACGTTGGCATCATTTTTGATGACTTAGCGACCATTTTGGCGACTTGTGTGTCAAAACTTGAAAAGGTTCTTTTTTTCACGTTTTAAAGCATTCAGTTGAACTGAAATTTTATATACACGATTGGTTTGGATGACAATACGATACTTAAATGATAATTAATAAAAATTAATTACCACTTAATGATGTGATTCTGTCCTATGTATATACATATTTATATTAATTGTAACTATTTGATAAAAGTAGCTAAAATAAAATTTTTCTTTGTTGATCTAAATAGGAATTGAGACTTAATTTTTTTTTTATATTACTTATTAATCTATTATGTAAAAGATGTTACAAATAAAAAAAGAAATGTGGTGATGAAAGGTTACTAGAGTGAATATTCCGTTTGGC
>BMAV01014395.1:235358-247509 GCA_019973955.1 Trichonephila inaurata madagascariensis | reverse complement strand
CCACACCAACGGGAGGACGTTTCAGCTCTCGACAGATTTAACGTGCATCGCTGCCCTACACGACGGGTCTTTAGTGGTACTAGGCTCGAACTCGTGACAAGGCAAGCCACGGTCCGATACCTATACCACTCGGCTACGGCGGCCACGCATTTTAGTTTTAAGTGAAACTGCTTTTTCTTCTTGCTTTAATTTCGTGATTTTTATTATTCCCCATGATAAAAATTAAAAATCATAATATTTGTCACTATAGCAATCGTTATATTATATAAATTTATACTTACAATAACGTCAACAAATGTTTGAAACGTAAAAGTACGTTCGTATAACACCACAGGAAAGAAGAAATACAGAATATCGGGAAGCCTAACGCTGCGTGCAATTTCGGGGAATACCACAATTAAAATAAAATAGCGTTAAATCGTAACAGCGTTAAGCGGGGTTTTACTGTATATATAAAATCATGTATGAAAAATTTCGGCTACCGCGGTCACCTTTGATATCGTGAAGAATATGTCCAAAAGAATTTAACACCTTTCTTTTCCATTAATACAATAAAAGTTCTTAGTTCTTGCAAATTTTTAATAATATTTTTTTTTAAACTTTTGCATCAAAGTTTTATATTAAAAATAGATTTATTCCATAACACTTCATGCATATCTATATTTGATAAAGAAAAAATGTCGCTAAAGATTGAGAAATTTACACTTTTTCTTAATACGGTAATTGAATTTGAACTTTCTTACACAGTAAAACAGAAGTGCAGATTTAAAATGAAGTGCTGTAAAGGGGAACAAAGTCAGAATTAATCTAATTAAGTCATTTTAAGCTTGTCTATAATTTAATAAGAACGCATCCATTAAACCTCAATGAAGTAGTCTCATAAGTGCTCAACATTTTGTAAAAATGTAACTCATGTGCATTAACTTGAAATGGTAAAATATTTTTTCTTGGAAACCTGCTTGAACAGTTCTGAAGAGCAAGACAGGAAATTTATTGCATATTTTAGTTATATTTTTAAGATAAAAATTATGAATAAAAATATAAAGTATATATTTCCAATTCCCTTATGTTTTAGTAGTGATCAGAATTAGAATATTAATAACGCTGGCGGGGGGCGTAATTAGTTAGGCACTAACCTTGTACTTCCAAGTTTGAGGGTTCAACCCCAGTCCATGTCGGTAGATTTTCATGATGCAAAAAGCACGTGCATGTCGTATGATTATGAGGTGTGTTAAAGATTCCTAGAGTGCCTGGCTTGGGTGCACTCAGCAAAATTAAATTCCGAGTGTAATTTCGCATTGTCAGAACTTTGGCGCTTGACTCTGGAAAGAAAACTAAGCACCAAAATTAAACTGTAGGAATTGGTATCTACTATACTATGCGGCACTAAAAAGGGATACTAATTCTCGGGGAATGTACTAGGTCTGCAATGGTAAAAACAACAATCTACAGCCCCATTTGAAATAAAAGAATATTAATAGTTTGTGTATTATTGTTTTCAGTTATTTTATGGGAGAATAATTCAATTTTTTAATTAAATCTACACCCCACCTATTAAGTATGCAAAATACTAAGCTTTGAACAGTAACATTAAACAAGAACGTTTATCTACCGGTATTTTTCATTTTTATTTTTCATAACTCTTTTTATAAATAAATTGAAAAAGCAACGTGAACAAAGATATTTCAAATCCTGTTTTGAAAAGAATTTTCATAGGATAAAAAGATTTAGAAAAGAATATAAGTTGACTCGATATTGTAAAAAATTCAATTCAATTTGTCGGATTTATTTCAAACGATTTTAAACATTGTATCCATTCAAAGAAAGAGTAGTATCTTATTATAAAACTCCTTCTTAAGTTGGATGATAACTTAGGATCATGTGGTTTCTTTAGTTTTTGTAAATATTGATTTTTTTTTCTACAAGAGATATGAAATGCTTAGTAAGATTATAAAATTAATCTAACTATTCAACTAAAATAAATTTGGAAGAATAGCTTAGATGCTTACTAAAACTATATAAAGTGTACTGAATATATAAACAAGACAGGAAAAACTATTCAAATATATTTAAATTATTATAATATAAATGTTTTTCAAAATTATTTGCTTGATGTAAGTTTTTCCAATCAATTTTAAGAAAATTTATTAATCCTCAGTTGACAATGCGCATTATCGTGAATTTAATAGAACTGACTTACTGTGGTAAAATAATTAAATATGTAGCAATATTCTTTCATTTTAATCACATTTTGATTAATTAAAATTAAAATATTTATTTCACAATATCATATTTGCAAATGCATTATACAGTACAAAAATGAGGATTAACATTGAAAAACTGCTTCAGATTCCAGTTTTAATTTATATATCGTACTTAAATTCCATCTTTTATATCTTAAGACAAAACTTGCGAATTTTTCTCTTATTATTCGCTTAAAAATACGTTCCAAATAAAAATTTATTTTTATAAGGATTAATTGCTAAAAAGATATAAACCGAAATACAGTAACAAAGTTAGAATTAACTCCAAAAAACTTTATTAAATATCAGTTGAACACTGGTATATTAAAATACTGAATAATTGAAATAAAATGCTGATATAATGCTTTAATTAATCGTTTATTTTAGTGAAATCGAATCCTACATATAGTTGAATTACAAAAAAAGAAAAAGAATTTTTTTGGTCAATAACAGTTTCTAAAGAATATTTGTTTAGTTCATTGGAGTTAAGTAAAACTTCTTAGTTATAAAATTTGAGAAACGTAATAAAATTTCTCTTAAGGTTATTAGTAAGATATTCTAAGGTATTCCAAATTTTAATAAATTTTTCTAGCTGTAATTAAATCCATGAACTTTAAAGTGATATTCATTCGATTTTAAGATTTATTCGTATAACTTATAACACAAATATTTTACAAAATTAATATATGAATCTTTTTATGTTTTAAAGCTCTAAAACTAATCTAAAACAACTTTTTTCCCTTTTGAAATTTACAATAAATAGCATTAGATTAATACAGACAAATATAAATATATTAATAGAATGAGCAACTAAAATGAACATGAGAATTATTTCTTCGTGTGTTTTGCAGTAAATCGACACATTCTCGAACTAGAATTTTAAATAGTCTTATTTTAATAATAATGTTTCAACAAAAAGAATGTAAAGGGTTTTTTTCCTTTAGTATAATAAAAGTATATTTTTATCATTGATGTCAAACTAATTTTTGCTTATTTTGGCTTTGGAAATTAACACCCTTTTTTCAATTCATTTTCATGTTAAAGATAATAACCAAACATATGTTTATTGAAAGATAAAAATAAGTTGCAATTTGATGGAGTTATGTTTAGAGTATGAGAAGAATGGGGAAAAATCTTGTACTTCACGTGCATCAATTTTCTGGACCTTTATTGCAACATATGGTCGCAAGTAAGTTATCTAGTAACTTAACTCTGTCTCATTCCTATTTTGTATCAATACATAAATATTAATTCTACTATATTTCTTTAATTCTGATAGCTGTCGACACATTAAACTAGATTTCGCTTCATTCATTTTCACCAATTCGTCAGTATTTAAATTTGATGGTCTGCCTAACCTTGTGTCATCTTTTAGAAATTCAGTCGTGGAAAGTCTTGAAAATTCTTGATGCAATTTTTTTCATGCACAGTAAGAATTTTTTGTAAAATTTCTGTGTCTTCAGAATCATGTTTAAATTTGAAAGCAAAACGAGCAAATATTATTTTATGTTTCACAGACACACATTTTTAAGGATTATTATTATTATTTAAATTAAAGTGAATTGCTTGATATTCAGCCAATAATCATTGTAAATTACATGCTAATTTTACAGTAAAACAATTCTAAACATTTAGTTTAATAACAAGTGTAAATAATCCTTGGCATTAATATCTACTACAAAATATTCTTGGTTACCTAAATATTTGATGTATTTAACTAACTCTTACACAATTGACCCAAATCTAAAAAAATAATAAATTGCTAATCTTGCATCAAAAAACATTTGAAATAGCTTAAATGTCTGTTAAATGTTTGTTAAAAGTATCTGCGACTAGAATGATAGAAAAAAAAGCTTTTGCACTAATTAGAATCTTTTTTAAATAGATAGTGAGAGATTTTACAGCTAATAGATCCTACTTTCCTCGAGAACAAAAAAATCTATTTACATTAGAGAAAGTAAAAAAAAAGTGTAAAGAGCTCTTCTTTGGCTAGAGTAAAACGAAATTATTTTTAACCAAGTATTCTACTTAAGGATTGTTAAATCTTAGATTACTTTAAAATTGGTTCCCTACTAATTAATCTTCTCTTTCTTTGCAAACAAGATTTTACTACGAAGATTCAAAGATTCAAGATAGGCTTTATTTGAAGTGAAAAAAAAGATCATTAAAAAAAACTTTTCCTTGATTTATATTCTAAGTTTATCTATATTCTTATTTTCAGTATAGTTTCATCTAGAATTTGTTAGACTATCTAGTAAATATTATGGAAATTTCTGGTGTGTGTGTGTGTGTGTGTGTGTGTGTGTGTGTGTGTGTGTGTGTGTGTGTGTGTGTGTGTGTGTGTGTGTGTGTGTGTGTGTGTGTGTGTGTGTGTGTGTGTGTGTGTGTGTGTGTGTGTGTGTGTGTGTGTGTGTGTGTGTGTGTGTGTGTGTGTGTGTGTGTGTGTGTGTGTGTGTGTGTGTGTGTGTGTGTGTGTGTGTGTGTGTGTGTGTGTGTGGTCCAAAAAACTCAATAAAACTCTCTCAAGTTATACTCTTGAGTTATATATTCAATAAAATACACAATATTTAATTTAAAAAAGCAATTCTGCAATCTACGCTTAAACATTTGTTGCATCTGTTCATGAATTCGCGAATTAACATGTTATACTCTTCTACCATCCAGTAAAATATGCCAGCATTCATATTTTTGATATCACGCACAAGAAAACGTGCTTTGCTTGACCCGATTGGGTTTGTTCATGAGTCCTGGGTGTCTCCCAACACTCCAGAGAGCAAGCGATAATCATTTGAGTGACATCATTCTCCATCGTTCAAAAGACCCAGAAAACTCAAATAGACTTATTGAAAATGAAAGATCATTGACACCGTCTTTGGTGATCATAAGGGTTTCGAAAAGTTCTTTTAGTTCTTTTTTTAGGTAGATTTCACGTCAGAAAGAACTACAATCGATGTGTGTGTAAATCGTTATCCTAAAAAAAGATTGTGGCTGCCGAAAGCAAATAATGCTTCCTGGATGAAATGTCTTCCTCAGAACAATGCCCGCCCTCACGCTGCCGCTTCGACTTTAGAATTAGTGAATCAATTAGATCCTTCGAATTTTTCAGACGTCCTGTAAGTTGGATTCAATTTTTTAATTAACTATCCTATAAATTTCTTCTGGGAATTACAATATTTTCCTTAAGGTATCCGATTACGTTCGGAACCGTGATTTTTCAAAAGCGCATAAATGGATAATTTTCATGATATTTAGTGTCACATAGATTAGAATGCATGTATAAAATGGTTTTAAGGACATTTTGACAAAAACAATTGTTTAAATATAATATTTTGGAAAAAAATGAACTTCGAATAATCTTTTTTCAAAATGTTCTCCTTTTGTTAAAAACGTTTCTATTATAATAATATTTTGCTTCATATATTTCAGACCTCTCTACAGAGGCTCAACTAGAATTTTTGAAATATATAACTTAAAAGTGGGTTTATTCATATTTTACGACAACAGAGGAGAGCAATTTTAAGAAAAAAACGCCGATAGTTATTTCAATTGGTGGTAACTCTGAAAATAATGCGAGTTTTTCAAAAATTCTAGTTGAGCCTCTGTAAAACGGTCTGAACTATATGCAGTCAAAATATTATTATAATAGAAGCAATTTTCACAAAAAGAGAACATTTTGAAAAAGATTATTCTAAGTTAATTTTTTGCCAAAATATTGTACTTAAAAAAAAATTTTCTCAAAATCTTCTTAAAACATTTTTATGCATGTATTCTAATCTGAGTGACACTAAATATCATGAAAATTATTCATTTATGCACTTCTTTAAAATCACGGGTCCGAACGTAGTCGGATACCTTAAGCTGGAAAAGTGTCTCATCAACATTTTGTATATGATGAAGATTTAGAGAACACAGTGGCAACCTTGTTTAATGCGCTGGCAGCAGAAGAAAAACAGGGGAATTCTGAAGCTCATGAAGAGATACGACAGTTTAAATATATAAAGTGATTATGTAAAGAAGAGAGAAGTGAAGGAAGATTCAAGTATATAATTGTTTTTTCAGCGTATATTCTTTAAGCGTGTTTATTCAGCGTAATTTCTTTAAAAAATTTACAACTTCATTATACTCTTATGACTTTTTAAAAGTTTTTAAAAAGTGCTTATTATCATTAATTATAAAGAAATCATTGGTTTAAGATTTTATTCACAAGAAGTAAATATCTTTCTATGTATAGCACAAAATGTATTTTGTATTTATTTGGATTAGCCAATGAAAAGAAAGGATAACAAGCAAACATTAGTGCAGCACTTAAGCTCTTTAACAACCGAAAAGAATCCTTTGGGTTTAAACGTGAACTATATAACCTAAAAGTACCTGATGACCCAAAAGTTCATTAACAATGAAAATTCAATATTTCATGGAATGTAGGAAAAGAGGTAAAAATCTACACATGAGCTTGAAATGTCACCGGGTTTTATTGAAACAAAAAAAGTGTCAGGAATGCCGGTGCGACTTCACGAGTTCTGAATTCTTCATGCGTAGATGAATCCATTGCAGTTTTTATTTTTTCCTGAACTGTTCGTGCAGTAGAAGGACTTCTGTCTGGCTCTCCCTGTACAGGGATAATCAATCTAAGCAACCCGTGGCTTTGAATTTCATAATTACTTTCTGCACAGTTACACTTATCACATGATCTTCACCACTTCGAATGCCCTTCTTATGGCGATAGGATCGTAGAGCTGCACTACCAGACTCTGCGTTCTGATAAAACAACTAAGCAAACAATGCCTTTTCTGGTAAAGTAACCTTGCTGCAATTGCTGGTGCTTCTGTTTCTTCTCAGACTACAGCTCCTTTTATGCACTATTTTCATTCGACGTCACTGTCGTTTTGCTGAGTCACTGACGTAACTAGTCCTGTGTGCGCCCAGTATCGAAATTCCTCGGGAATTTTCAGGGGCCACTTAACACTTAATGATGTTTTGCTTACACATGTTGGGGCCCGGGTAGCTTGGGGGCCCTTAATCATTGACATGGCTGATACGATGGTAACTACAACCTTGTGTTGTGTGTCTGCCAATTTTGTACTCTTTTTGATTTCAATAAAACCCATATCATTTCTAGTATGTGTGTCAATTTTTACCTGTCTTTATCATTTCTTCATTTTGACAACACAGCTTTACTCACAAGGTCTCTCCTGCTAAAGTCAACATGCCTTATTTGCTGGTGTATCTGTTTCCTCTATGACTACAGCTCCTTTTATATTATATTTTCAAGTGATGTCGCAGATGTTTGGGTGTACAACGCCATCTGTTGTGTGTGTGTGTGTGAAAATTTATTATTTATTTATTTTTATTTTTAATTACATATTACATACTTTAACTTTCTGATGGCAACGTTAGTAATAAAATTGGATTATTCTTTTTCAATTACTATTTAGTACTTTGAGAATGGCAACACCGGTGTTCTGTTCGTTTGTTTTTGCTTAGAATAAATGCTAGAATAAAGTTCGCTTTCAATCGGTGATCTTGGAAATTATTTATCTTTTTTATTTCAAATTGCTAGCCACCGTTGCTAGAGTTTTAATTAAATCTACTTCGATTTAGAAGTGTGGAAAAAAAGTGATTTGGTGTCCTTATAATATTTTTGAAAGCTAAGAAAATTAGTTTATATTTTCTTTTGGAAGCCTTAACACCATCTTTTAGCCATTTTTGCTTCAATAAAACCCCATGAAATTTTAAGCATGTGTGTCAATTTTTACTTCTCTACCTACATTATTCCGTTAATTATTGTTTTTTCAAATGTTAATGAACTTTTAGATAAACTGGTATTTTCAATATTACTTACGCATTTTATTCTGAAGCTGAAAACTTAATGTTCATTTATCATGTGGAATCTTAAAACAAAGAGCATTTAAAAAATTCTTCTTCACAAGACATTACAGTTTGTAGACAGCCTCCAGCATTGAGTCCATAAATGTTAGATGGGACTGCGAAAGACATCAAGCGATATTTTCTTTACATATTTATGAACAACAAATAAGTAGGTTTTTCGTAAATATTTTGTTGTGAGTTAAAGGATCAATGTATACGGACTTTGAAATTTTCTACTCGTTTTGTATGAAACATTCTCAAATTTATCGTTTTTATGCCTTACAGTTTTCTCCCGAAATCATCCCAAAAATGCTATATAATTATTATATAGATCAGTTTAGCATATCTTACCTTTTTACCATATAAATGCTTATTTTTTTAAAAAAAATATTGTAGACATACATACTCAATGAAATGAAAACTTATTTATTCAAATGCTTTGTGCTCCATTCACCAAAATGAACAAAAAAATACTAATTTAGAAATAATTATTTGAGTACCAACTTGAAAATCTTTTGAAATTCTAGTAGGTTTTCTAACTTTTACAGATATAAATTAAATTTTAAAACATAATTGATAGGCTTTTTTTATACATAAGAATTCAAATTTTAGTGAATTTCTATTCTTGTTATTCATTTTGAAAATAATGATAGATTCCAAATTAATTAATCAATTAAGATTTTATTTTTTAAAATATTTTCAGTGCTTACGGTATCTGCAAAATTATTACTTCTTTATTCTGAGGAATTCCTTTCATATTTTTTATTATATTATTGGAGTATATAAACACTTTTTTGCTTTAAAATATTTATTTCATCATAATAAAAAATAATAACTTTGTAATAGTCATTGTAGCTATTTATTATCTTTGAGTTTTGTAATAAATACTCTTTATTCCAACATTTCATTTTTCTCCCTTGAGCACCGAGTTTTTCACTTTCTATATGCTTAGTCAGTTTTGTTTACATCATAAAACAAACTTTACAACCATTCTTTGCATTTATGTTAAGTGTTAAGTTAGCGCTAAGCTTTCTTTTTGTTAAAAGTAAAGTTCCAAAAATAATAAAATTTTTAATGAAGAATGCTTTTGATCACATTACCAACAAAAACTGATTGTGAATACTTCAAACAGAAAAAAGCAAAAAAAAAAAAAAAAATTAATACTGAAAACGCAAATGAATGACCACTTTAAATTATAAGTAATATTTTAGACAAAAATAATAAATACAGTCATACCCCTATTTAACGAATTCATCGTGAACTAACATTTTATTTGTTAATTAGGGATTATTAGTAAAATCAGAGTCCAAAAGAAATACAAATTTTTTGCACCTATCTTTTGGAAATTCTATAACACAAAACCACAAAAGCTGCACAAAACTACTATTAAAAAACAACTACACATGTGATACCCCCTCCCTGGGGATACCATTTCTTCATCTACTCGACCTAGATTTGTGGAAGGTAAGAACTGATCACCCAAGTTGGTCATAATAAATCCCATTTATTATTATCCAAATATATTGAACAAAGCCGGTCTTACAATAGGAAGGCAATCTGGAGTGATGTAACGTATCCCTAAATTTTATATAAATAAGCGCCTGGAATCCTAACCACTTATCTTTAAGCAAAGTTATCCTATGAATCTTAAAATCTTCCTTAATTTCCTTAATTCAGTGCTTCTTAAACTTTCAATACTTGCGACCCAATATTCAATCACAATTTTCATCGCCCCCCCTCCATACAATATCCATGTACTGAATTCGATAGTACTATACTTTGACGCCAAAGCTAGTAATCTCTCCGCAACCGGCGTATATAAACGTCCCACTCAGACAGTGCGTAAGTTGTTCTGGACGTATATATACGTCTTTCCGAAATACGATCTTTTTTGCTCACTGCTACCCATAAAATTATTCCGAAGGCTTTGGAATGCAATAAAATGACCTTAACAGTGTTTGCGAAGGATTTACTTATTCCAGACAATTTCTTATTTATTCCCTTTCTCCTCCCCCACTACACCACATATACGTGCATACATGCATAACGGTGGCATTGTGGAGTGAATTGCGTAACTTTTAATCCACAGTTAAGGGATTAATTATAAACTGCACAATTTGTTAATTTTTACATATAATTTTATATATGACAAGCCTGTGCGGTCACTGATGATTATTAAACTTGTTCTTAACTTAGTATTGTTAAATTAATTATAATGTACATTGTATAGTACTGATACATTTATATTATATCAGTATATGTATATTTCATTATGTCAGGATGTATTTTGTTTGTTTAATTTCAATAAATTAATAATTTGTTTAAATAATCTTTTGTTTTCTACTTTTCAGTATGCTCGCTCCCCCCTCCTAGGGTTATCACGTCCCCCTAGGGGGGCGCTCCACAGTTTGAGAAGCACTGCCTTAACTCGCTACAGCCCGTTCTATAATTAGGCTTCTAAGTTTAATTCCTTCCATCACGGCGCTCAGCATCTCAGCTTCCTTTCTCCTTCTCCTCTTGCGATTGCAAAACCTTCACGATATATCTACTAACTAATCTGAATATCACGGTTTCTTCTTGAGGGAATTATCTGTGAAATAACTCAATTCTGGCCCCAAAGATTCCCCAAGAGGATTAGTATTAAACACGATAAAGCTCCGTCACATACAAAAAATATTCATGCTCATAAAAATTACACATTTTTTATTCAGCAGTTAAATATACTATTAACGAAGATCTTGTCCCACTCAAAACTCACGTGATAGGTTACACTCATGACACAAGTGCACCTGCAAGGTCTAATAACGGTCTTCTGCACCCTTTACCGTCGAAATTTGCTGCTTATAAGCATCTGTTTCTGTTTCAGGCAAAAAGGACATGTTATCTGAAAAAAAAGTTCAAATTTTTTTATAATTCAAACTAATAAAAAAAATTCCGGCTATTGAAATAATTCATTAATTCTAGGTTTATTATTAATTAAATAGGTGTTATTGCCTCCGTTTTAATCTAGGGGGTAGGGGGAGAATAATTAGTCATATCGCGAAATTCGTTAAAAAGACATTCAGAAAATCTGGATCCACTGCAATTATTATTCATCAACTTAACAAAAAGTACAAGGAATGTCATGAACTATTAACATTTAAAAATATAGAGAATGTTACAATTTAATTAATTCTGAAGGGACAATAAAGTTAACTTGTAAATAGATAATGGATTGAATACTTTGTCATTCGGGTAATTAAAACGTTTAAACTAGTGACATTTAATTCTACTATCAGATGTGTTGTTTGAAAATGGTCCACTCATTTTGTAGAAATCACTAATTCAAATACTCTTATGATAACATTGTCGCAATCCCATGTGAATGCTTAATATTCTAAAAGAGAAATTCTTATTAAAATTCACAAAATGTCATGTAAACACTTGCAGTAAACACGTGATTATTTCCTTAAATAAGAATATCAGAAAAATTATTAGTCTCTTATTACTGAAACAAAGGATTATTCCCTGCGTACCAATCTTTATAATGTAAGCAATTATTTTTCGAATACAAAATTTTGTGGAATCATTTACAATTTTTCCGTGAATAACAAACTTTATTTTTATTTCAGAAATAAACACTACTAAAGAATAATCTATAAAGGAAAACAACGCAATATTTATTAGGATTTTAAGCGACCATTGTTTTAAAACAAAGAAATTTGTAAATAAAAAGAATTAAGAAGTTTAATTCTGTTTCTTCCAGGAAATGTTCCAGTAACAATAAAAAAATTATATACAATTTATTTACTTCGGGGGGAGGGGGTTATAAATAATTAAATTACTATGCATTGTAATCAATTGTACTTTATACAATTAATTCCGTTGTTCCACGGAAAAGACTTTGTATACAATAACTATTAATATTGTCAAATAAATCTGATTACTTGTTTTCTAATTTAATTACAGATTCTTCAAAAAATAAATAAAAGTTTACTTTTTTGTATCAAACAAATTTCATTATCAGCTTTGGAGTTTTTATATGTAACCATGTAGGCAGT
>BMAV01014395.1:160311-234238 GCA_019973955.1 Trichonephila inaurata madagascariensis | reverse complement strand
CCCCCCCCCCCCCCCCCCCCCCCCCCCCCCCCCCCAACCCCCCGCCCATTTAAAAATACAAAAAATGCACCTTCAAAAAATTTCATTCAACTATAACTTCATCAAATTTTAAATCTTCTTTCCTTTTTTAATCCTCAGACTTTAATATGGATTTTAAAACTTACAAATTTGTATTGAAAAAGCTATATTTAGTTTAAACAACCAAAAGAGTCAACTCTATCTAATTTATGACTATGTGAGGAACAACCTTATATTTCTATGACGATTTAAGACATTACTATGCATCTTTTCACGTTCGATCCATGACTTGATTTACACTTCCACTTTACTTGATATAACGTTCTGATTCCTGAAGTACTATATCTGGGTTACCTGAACTGCAGTTATATCTCTTCCCAACGAATAAAATTTGTCATATGAAACAAATAAGTAAATTCTCTTCTCATTGAAGGGAAGAAGAAATGTCTCTCTGGTGCTGCCATTGGTATTTATATAAAAGCACTGCATTGATAGTCACTTCATTTTATTTTAAATTCTGTCTACAAACAGTAGTCAGTATAAGTTTGGAAACTAATGATTGTGTTATCAGCAAAAAACAAAACAAAAAAAGTAACTGAAAAAGTGCCAAGAACAAACGATAAATTGTCTTCTTTTACTTCTGATTGATTGTCAAAAAAATGAGTTGTTCTCTCTTTTTCTTTTCGACGAGTTTATGTACATCTTTAGGTATTTTCTTTTTGCTTGCAATGGGATACAACAAAAGCTTGTTATAATTGCTTTTCTCTTTGATTAAAATATTGGATTTTTTGCCTAGGTTAAACGTTATGCTCTTATTTGTAGATTTCTTTGTTTCATTGCGCTGTAACATTCACCATGGAAGTTTGTATCTGGCTAAGCACAGAATTATACAGATACAAGTACCGCAATCTAAATAATATCATTTAGTTAACACAGCACACGGTTTTTTTATGATACATGCATGGATTAAATTCCGCTACTTTCATTTTGTGTAAAGTGTTGAAACACGGTTTTTGATGAGAAATGGTCTTTAAAATCATTGACATGGTGGAGATCACGTTGAAAGGAACTACAGTTTATGTTGAAGTAATTTATAACTTCAATAACGATTTAAAAAAGACACAAAGCAGTTATCTTAATTCTGCTTTTAAAACAATGAATTGATTAATGTCAATGCCACTCACAGGCATCCTAGCAAACACACATTGTAAGCTGCACTTGCAAAACCATATCTAATTTTCGAGTTTACAAATTTTGATAAGTGTTAATAAAAGAATCCTTTCTCAGATACAACTTATCTTCTTAAAATATTATAAAAATTAATAGCAAAATACAGCTAGAATCACAAATATTAAGTTCGAATACGTATAACGTTAAATCCTGAAGGGAATAACATCAAAACCTAATCTAAGACCAACTCGAATATAAACAAAATAAGTGCATTCGAATAATTCCGAAAATTGGGTCAAATAAAATGAAGATTTTCTTACATTATTGAAGTATGTAACAACAATATAAGCACTCTATCCCACAGCATTTTATTGTGCAAAACCAGTATAGGCTAACAAATCAAGCTGATAATATCAGTGACTAGCTGTTCGCATAGATGAGTGATTTAAACATCCCTTCTTATTCGAAATTGTTGTAATTTTTTTCAAGTAGTTTTATTGCTGATAGAAGAACATAAAAACAAAAGATAGTGATTTTTTTTACTTTGTTAATATAATCTTTTATTTTTATGTTTATAGAATTCGTTTTTATAATAATTTCATCATTATAGTATGAATTACGTTATAAAATAATATTTTTTTTTTATTTGTAATATAATGAAACATCAAAATCCTCGTTTTTGCTTATACAATACAAAAATATAACAAAATTTGCTTATACAATAGAGAGAGAAATATATATATAAATTAAAAATTCCCTAAAATCTGCAATTATATTTTAGCGATGGGTTTCAACAAACTAAAAATACTTCATTTTTGGAGTAAATATTTATTCAATCCAACATATCATTGAATCCTATTTATTGAAAATGGCCACTTTGAAAGAACCCTTAGTTATTATAAGATTTCAAGCATTTTGCAGGATAATGGAAAAAATGGCAAGTAAAAGCCCGGAGATCCTTCTTTTCAAAATGTATTTCTTCCTCAAGGAATTCAAAATATTCGGTAGGATTACTTTAAAACTTTCGGAAGTTTTCTTTCTATAAAATGAAATAAATAAATATATGAACATTAAAATTTTTGTAACAATTTATCAAATCAATCTTTTTTTCTTGGTACTCGTCTTTGCCTTAAATAAGCTTTTCCATTTCATGCAACAAAAATTTGTTTCTAAAATTATTATTCACATACTGAAAGATATATTAATTAATATATTTTTTAGTATCTGCATGAGAACCATACACATACAAATTATATTCCTTCGTTTTAACCGCACACATAAATTACATTTTAGGTAAAAACAAGTTTTATTTCTTAAAGGGGTCACAGATATTGCTTAAAGTATGGATTTTTCTATTTTGAATAGAAAAAAACACACATCTTTATACTTTTATGCAGTTAAAATTTCTAATTAAGTTGAATTAAAAATGTTTTAACAATCAGTTGGTTGGTTGGTGTCTTATCATAGACAGTAACTAAATAGGTCTAAAGGTCCTATAGACAGCATCTTCAATCTGATTGCAGTTATATTCGTATGAATCCTCACGGGGTTGTTGCTAATGTGCTGCAATTTCGGCAGAATAGCAGGACAGAAGAAAAGATTATCTGTATTAAGCCACTTGCAGTGCATGCAGAAAGAGAACTTTCTTGTCCCGTTCTTCTGAATTTCAGTGCCCTTGTAGTGTCCTGTTTTAGGCCTTATTAATGTGTTTGCCAGGTTTCTGCTTGTATTAATTTCAGGAATTTGGTGTTTCAGCTTGATTTTTCTACCCTTAAGTTTATATCGTTTAGGGTGTCGAGCGTTGCAATAGTGGTCTTACTCTTAAGTTGCCCTGCTTCCATAGCCAGGATATCAGACAACTCATTTACATCAATACCAAAATACGCTTGCATCCATTGTATGATGCACTGTTTTTTTAAGGTATCCGACAACGTTCGGAACCGTGATTTTAAAAAAGCGCTTTAAAGGATAATTTTCATGATAATTAGTGTCACTTAGATAAGAATACATGTATAAGTTTGTTTTAAGGACATTATGAGAAAACAAATTATTTAAATACAATATTTTGGCAAAAAATTAATTTAGAATAACCTTTTCTTAAAACGTTCTCCTTTTACTAAAAATGCTTCTATAATAACAATATTTTGCTTATATAAAGTAAAGACGTCTCCAGATATTCTGAACTGGGATGTTTGAAAAATTCACATTATTTTCAGAGTTACTACCAATTGAAATAATTATCGGCGTTTTTTTTTCTTAAACTTTCTCCCCTCTGTTGTATAAGAATATGGATAAAAATCTACTTCTAAGTCATATATTTCAAAAATTCTAGTTCAGCCTCTGTACAGAGGCCTGAGCTATATACAGGCAAAATATTATTATAATGGAAGTATTTTTCATGAAAGGAGAATGTTTTGAAATTGGGTCATTCTATGTTCATTTTTTGTCAAAATATCGTACTTAAATAATTTTTTATTGTTATAATATTCTTAAAACAATTTTATATACGTTTTCAAATTTAAGTGACACTAAATATCATAAATATTATCCATTTACACGCTTTTGCAACATCACGGTTCCGAACGTAGTCGGGCACCTGAAACTGAGGAGCTGACGAAACGTAAGTGTATGTTCGTAATTGATTGATTGATTGAATATTAACGTGGCATTGTTTTAGCTACACGAGGGCTTTTGGCGACGGACCACGTAATTTTGAGCCATGGTCAAGTGACGTGGACGACATCTGAGCTGGCACCCCCTCTCCTAACTACCACACCAAAGGGAGAACGTTTAAGCTCTCAACAGATTTAACGTGCATCGCTGCCCTACACGGCGGGTCTTTAGTGGTACTGGGCTCGAACTCGTGACAAGGCAAGCCACGGTCCGATACCTATACCACTCGGCTACCGCTGCCACTGTATGTTCGTAATCAGCCCTGAGTAGAATTCCAATTTTTCCTGAGGCTCTGACACCCTTTTTTCAGGGATAGTAATTGTGACGGTGCTGTGATATCCCTCGTCACTTTAAGTGAAATGAAGATATGCAGATCTCCACGTATAAATACTTCTATTTTGTTGTAAATATAGTACTAACTTACTCATTCACTTGTTAAATCGTCATCAAGCAGGTCATTTTGGTTTGTTGTGTTAATAAACGTTGTGTTTTAGTTATGTCTAAGCTAATCTCTATTGTCATCATCTAATCGACCAGATCGAGAACCCCACAGTAATATTTAACAATCATTCTGTATGATGATTTAGTTAGTTGCAAACCAAACTTATGCGTGGGTTAATAGTAAGTTTTTACTATAAATCTCACTTTCTCATTAGTTTAAATTTCAACACGAAAGGGTCCTTTTTGGGGAAATTTGAGTGCGATTGTTAACTCTAACACTAATCCAATAAATATTCCTAATGTTCACAATCTTTTTTTTACTTTTTCTTTTACCACATACTAGAACATCTCATTTAAACCGATTTCACGTAAGTCAATGAAAATTATTATCTTTACATTAAATAAGAAAATAATATTTACGCACATTTATGTTAACAATAAAAGGTTTCTGTAGCGTATGATTTAATAACAGATAAAACATTTTCCTTGTTAATAACTTTTTTTCTTTCTTTTTTTTTCCTTCTACATACATGTTATTTTGTGTAAAATTTCTTTCAAAGAAATAACTAAGATATATCTATAAATTTGCTGATTTCGTTAAAGAAAGTAGGATTTTAAAAAGAAAGGAAACCTAATAAAAAAAATATATTTTCTTAAAATATTTGTTAAAGAAAAGAGAGCATCATGCATATCATTATAATATCTTTTTATTGATAATATTTTCTGGATCAGACATAGTTCAGGTGCCTACTTTATTTTTGAAGTTAGTTAGGATAAAAATGTTTACAGTATTCAATTTATTTATAATAGGCTTAAATAAATCACTGTAAGACAAATGAAAATGCATAAGATGTAAAGTTTGTAAATCCTGTTTCCCAAAAAATGCATCCTCTCTGATATATTATACTGACAAAATCTTGAGAAAGTAGGGATTAAATAGGGAAAAAAATCATCGCCTAAAGATACTTTTTTACATTCTATGATAAGAAAAAGAGGATATCAGGATTAAACAAAATATTCTTAAAAAATAAATATCTATAGCTGTTCAACAGGAAACTTAACAAAAAAATTAAAATAAATTATTTATAATTGCTTATTTAGAGCAAAATGGTGAACGTAACAGTTGAAGGGAGTAACCTACACAATTTAATCCTAATGTAGATCCGAAAGATTTCGAAGCTATCTTTCATTTTCATAGTAATAAAGATACTTTTTATTCAATTAGAGTGGATAACATGCATCCTTTCGAAGGAAGAGTTTTATTTAAAGATTAGATAGCAATATTCCTCAATGAGTTTATTAAAATGTATTTTATATTCTTCCTAAACAGCTATCAATCTCAATTGTAGAACATAAAATAAAAATCTTTCTGCTTTTTTTTTCAGTCATCTGAATACAAAACAAAATATAGTATTTATCTTTATAAAGTAAATAAAAAAATGCATCTTATACAAGACTCAAATGTTTAATTGAATAATCAGTATCAGAAATAAATATGAAAAGATGTTTAATTTATTTTATCTACATTCTGAATTGGAGAGGGGGTGCTACCTCAGGTGTGGTCCTCGCAACTTGACCAAGGCCCAAAATTATGAGGTCCATAGGCATTATCTCTCATGTTGCTTTATAGAGCTACGCTAGTATAATTGGCACTCTGAAAAACCTGGGGTCTATAAAAATCTTTCTCTATAAAATTTTAGATAAAGTACTCGTATAAAGTTGTATATAATTCGTAAAACAAAATTTCGTTTTATTTAAAATTTTAATATAAATAAAATTAAATAATTGCAGGATATTTATGCATATAATTGCAACTAAAATAATAAAAGTTACATATATTTCCCTTCTTCCAATAAAATTGAAGTGTTTTAAATTAATTTATTTAAATTTAAAACGAATAGAAATATATAAAACAATTATCATATTTCTGAAGTGTTTCATTTACAATAAGTATAAATCACTTAAATAAATTTTGGAAGTAAAATAATTCAAGTATAAAATTTAAGCATTTTTTTTATACCAACTTCTTTTCGAAGCAATAAAACAATACATTAAGTTAAATTTATATAAAATTAAGTTATTTAATCAAAAAGAAACTAATGAAATAAAAAATTGAGAAAAGTAAACAACATATTTATTAAAAAATAATAAAATCTTAGTAAATCTTTTTTTCGTAAGCTATAGTGGCTACGAAAAAACCCCTCTTATTTCAGTTTAAAGCATCTTTTCAAGTCATCTAATTAATGCTAAAATTTTCAAAAAATTTATTATTATCTCACCTGTAATCGATACTTTTTGAGACTTTCTTATTTAAAAAAAAATTCTGAAAGTTTTAAATGTTCTGTATAAGCAATTATACTTTACTTCCCTGGAATAATCCAAAACATTTCCTGCCTTAAAACACCGAATTATCTGCGCTATATTTATGAAAATTACTAGCAGTAAAACCAAATAAATAAAAGTTACTAATTTCTCGCTTGTTTCCAGATTAAAATGTATTTTATCTCTTCGTAATTAGATTTCAAAAATATTTCCATATGCAAGTAAGTTTTACGAATACGTGCTCTCAAGAATATTGATACTTCAGAATAGTGATATTAATTTTATCAAAATTTATTTTAACATATTAACAACACCAAAATTAAGTACTGTAAAATCCGGCGAATAACGCGCACTTTTAACACAAAAGATAAGATCGAAATTTACGGGTGCGCGTTATACGCTGGGTATAAAAACAAGAGCTTGAAAAATGAAAAAAGATGAGCATAGGGAAAAAATTAGACTTCTACATATATCGAAATACTGTTTATTTAAAAAGAAATGATATTTCTTATGAACGTAAAGGGTTACATTTCTAGAAGTATACTATTTTTTCAAAAGCCTGCTATAATAACTCGAATAAATGACATCAAAACATATAAGCATTGTATACGTGCATTCCAAGTTTTTTCGTAAGAAGAGGGTGCACGTTATATGGCAAATGTATCTAAAAATTTAAAATTGCAGCCCTAAAGTATAAGTGCGCGTTATACGCCGGATTTTACGGTGTTTAAATTTTTTTCCTTGTCTCTTTGCCATTAAAATTACAAAACCACTTGAAGTGTACATTTTTCTCAGTACAAAATATTTTATATATTACATATAAACATCCAAATTTCAACTACTCAAAGATTGGAAGACTGGTTTGTGAAGCTATGCGAGGTGTCAAATCATTAACTTTGGCGAATAGATTTCAATTAAAATAATTACTCAACTTATAAGTGAAGAAATATTAATAATAATATATCTATAATATTCTATGCAACACATATTATCTCCAATTTCAATTTCTATCTTCATTTTATTCAAAAGTCAGTCTAAACCAAGCGTTCGAGATTGCTGGAATTTAAGCCAAAAGTAAATAAACTGCAGCAAATACCTTTCATTAACTTCCAACAAATACCTTTCAGGAATTTGAAAAGAAGTCCCATCCTGAGCAAGAGGAACAAAAGAAAGCGAAGGAAGGAAAAAGTCTTCTAATAGGAGTTTCTTACTTTTATCACGAAGAATGGTTCAGACAGTAATGCCTTCACAGATGGTTAGATGCCGACGTAAATGTCTTCAAAGAGAAAAAAACGCCTCTCTCACGTTAAAGTAAAGAAAGGAAAGATCTATACTGCCTGTTTGAATTATTAAACGAACGTGCCGCGGCAATAGGTGCAGTGGTATTTTCTAAACCACACACATCTGCCGAAAGGTGTCATCCATTTCGTTTAATAACAAACTATCTTTTCTTGAGGGACATTTGCAATTTTATTTTCACGCGCATTCCGTTGCTGAAAATTTAATGCTTAGCCATCATGTGGAGACTGAAAAGCGAAAGAAAACTTGCTAGTCTTTTGGCTGTATTTGAGCTTGGAATTGTAAGTGCTGTATAGGTTAATGGCATGGTATAAACAGGCATCAAATGATGCCTCTTTTACATATTTATCTTGAAAACAATGCCCCAGTTTTTATCGTAGAATGTTTTTTCTTTAATAAAGAATCAGTGCAAAAAAGTACTTTGGAATTTTCTTTTTTTTTTATTTTTACTTAAAGCTTTTAAAAAGCATCTGCATTTAAGTTGTCTTTATTTTTAAGGCTGTTTTTAGTTTTAATTATTAATTTTCTTTGTTATTTTGTCATAAAATAACAAAGTTTATTGTATTTTAAAGTAATCATTTTCTTGTACATTTTTGATAATTCTTCTCATAATGTGTTGTGTGTGTGTGATGATCATGAATGTTTTCTCCTATGAAGATTTTGGTTTCACTTAAAAAAAATAATAAATGATACTTTAAGAATTTGAAGAGAGTCATCCAGTACTAATTCTAGCAAAATTATCTTATAGCACTACCATTTTTCTTTTTGACATGCTTTATTTATATAGATAGTTGGAATGCGCTATGAAATGCATATTTAATTATGTACAGAGAGAGAGTGAGAGTTTGTTCTTAATCTTTTGTTTAATAAATGGGCTTTATGAATAAGTCACGTTTGTTTTGTTTCCGAACCTTTATTTGCCGGTGATGGCATTAACCTTAATTTATGGACATAATAATATGTACATAAATCTACTAGTTGTATTTTAATTAAATAAGGTGAATATATTTGCCTGATTATTTGCAATTTCACAATCATTTGGAATTGCAAAAACAAATAGTTTCATTCGTACAAACAGAATAATAACTTTATAAGTATAAAAACTTTATAAGTAAGAAAATTGGTAAATATTAAAGTTGAGTATGATCAACAAATATTTTAGCCAGTTAACGAGTTAAACGTACTGATTAAGAGCATTTCTGAATAAGTAACGAATTTAAGACTTTTATCTTCGAATAATTAACGCTCAATAAGTATCCACACTAAATCTTACTTTCAGTTACTTCACTTTAAAGTATTTATTATACTTAGACAGATTAATTAATGTAAACTATTTCTTAAGGTATCCGACTACGTTCGGAACAGTGATTTTGCAAAAGCGTGTAAATGGATAATATTTATGATATTCAGTGTCACTTAGATTAGAAAATGTATATAAAATTTTTTTAAGAATAGTATTACAATAAAAAATTATTTAAGTACAATATTTCGACAAAAAATGAACAAAGAATGACCCATTTTCCAAATATTCTCCTTTTGTGAAAAATGCTTCTATTATAATAATATATTGCCTGTATATAGCTCAGACATCTGTACAGAGGCTCAAACTAGAAGTTTTCAGATATATTACTTAGAAGTTGGTTTATCCATGTTTTACGACAACAGAGGGGAGAAATTTTAAGAAAAAAACACCGATAGTTGTTTCAATGGGTTGTAACTCTGAAAATAATGCGAATTTTTTCAAAAATCACAGTTGAGCCTCTGTACAGAGGTCTGAGCTATATACAGGCAAAATATTATTATAATAGAAGCATTTTTCGCAAAAGGAGAACATTTTGAATAAAAGGTTATTCTAAGTTAATTTTCTGCCGAAATATTGTATTTAAATAATTTTTATTGTCATAATGTCCTTAAAACAATTTTATATATGTATTCTAATCTAAGTGACACTAAATATCATAAAAATGATCCATTTATGCGCTTTTTTAAAATCACGGTTTCGAACATAGTCGGATACCTCAACATAGCTACATTCCCAGGGTACACTCAAAATATCTTTATTAACGTATTTGATAATTATATTCTAATTAACAATTTCGAAGAATGTATAGAATTATCTTTAGAGGGAAGAATTCAATGCTTTAATCAGATCAATCGATGATTGGGGGAAATTTGTAGGAAACATTTTAATGTAGAGAGAAGATTATATATTTTGGTTACTAACTTTCTATGTAAGAATATATTTTTCCACAGAAGTTTCCTCAACAATAGATGAGCTACTCTTTCATTCTTTATTGGGAACAATAAAATTTGTTTTCGTCTTGGAAATAAAAGTTTGCAGAACACTTCAAAGGAGAGTAGAACTAATTAGTATACTCTCAATTTCACGATAGTGACTGTTCTGAAGACATGAAGCTTTTTTTTAAGAAACCACGAATTAACAGGATAATTATTATTTTATCTTGAAGTATCTTCGATGAAAAATATTTTTTTTCAAAGAACGGTAGAATTAATTTAACATCCAATGTAAACAAATTTCTCATAACACGTAAGATTAATTCATCTAGAATAAACATGTTTGGCATTAGTGAATCCATTTGAAATTAAAATTCAAACAATACCTTTTCAAAGACAAACTCCTCTTACATGCTGTATGACTGAGTTTTTTTTTTCCTTTCTTTCCTAAAAGTATAAACCATTCCATATTTTTGTATACACTCTTTTGTTCAACTTGTTTTTAAACACAATCATTTATTTTTCAATTCCTACTATTAGTGTACTCTTTCCCTGTATATATTTACTTATATATGTCTTGTTCAACTTTTTTCAATCGTTAATAAAATACTTTTTATTCATCCATTCAAGTTCAAATACAATTTTTAAACTTGTTTTGGATTTGGATTCTAAACTGGGTATCGAATCGCGTAACTTTCAATCGGTAGTTAAGTGGTTAAGAGTTTCAATGGTTCAAAAGGAAGGTTACTCGCGAGATTCCATTTTTATGGTAATATATAAAACATAAATTCACTTTTAATCTCATCGCCCCTTCGGTATAGTGGTTAGTGGAGCTGACTGCTGTGCCGTACGGTGTGAGTTTGAATCTCGGAGAAGGCATGGTTGCTTGTAAATATATAGTACCTTTGCAGCATGGGGTACTTAAAATAGCCCTCGAGTTGCAAGTCCACTTGTGAGGTTGGTGGAAGGGGAAAGAGATAGGAGGTCCTGACCCCTCAGGATTTATCTCTCAAAATTGGGGTGGAACGGAGCTAAATCATACTGTCGCCTGCATGGTGTTCAAGGCTACGGCTAATGATATGCGTGCATTGAGCCCCTTGCCATGATGAATTTCGTGGGCCTGGATCTTACACAGTCGAGATCAGGTGGCATTAGAAACAACAACACTTTTAATCTCGATTATTAATCTCAAAAATAAAGTAAATAATGGGAAAATTACGCTTTAAAAACATTTAAGCATTTAAAAAATGCTTTAGCAATCAAAAATATTATTTTATAGGAGTCTTCTTTTTCCACAGAAAGTAACCTTGGTAGCCTTGTGGTTACAGTTATGAACCCGCGGTCGGAATGTCGCATGTTTGATTCCTGTTGCCACAGAAGACCCGCCTTGTAGACTAGGGCAATGCATGTTAAATCTGTCGAGGCTTAATATTCTACAACTGCGTGGTGTGAAAGCTAGGAGAGGGTCGCCAGCTAAAGTGTCGACCTTATCATTTGACCGAGGGTCTGAATTATGAAATCCGTCGCCAATAGCCTTCGTGTTGCTTTATATTGAGACGTTAATATAATCACACTTTCATTCTCTTTGAAATTGAGTTAGAGCTATATTAACGTCTCACTATAAAGCTGCACGAGGACTATTGGTGACAGACCTCGTAATTTTTAACCATGGTCAAATGGTGAGGAAGACACATTTGCTTCTTCTAACTTCTACACTTCACCACCAACGGGAGGATGTTTGACCCTCAACAAATTTAACGTGTATCAGCCCCCTTACACGGAGATTCTTCAGTAGCACTAGGATTGAACTCATGACACGCAAGCCACGAATCCGTGACATTGACCACAAGGTTACCGTAGCTTGTCTATTGAATTGAAGCAACCTTCTTGACTATAAGAAATAAATGCGTTTCTTTTTTTTTTTTTCAGTTATGAGCAACACTTTAACGAGGTGTTTAAAATCAATGAAAAGATGAACTTAAGAAAATGATTTATTTTTAATAAACTAATTTATATGTAAGAATTATAGGCTAACTTATTTTATGATCGCAATTTAATTACTTCATTTAAATATATAATATAGTATATATTGAACGTACTTAAGATTAAACATAAATCTATTTTGTATACTTAATTGGTTTTGAAACAGTACATTTGGTACTATATATATATATATATGTGTATATATATATACATAGTATACACAAGTATATACAAGTATACTTGTATATATAGTATATATATACGTGTGTTGTTGCGTAGATACAGACAATTGTTTACTTTATGCTATGAGTCCCAAAGAGCAAACAGTTCTTTTAAAGTGATGGAACTTATTGAAGAAAAACAATCTTCAAAGTCAGAATATAGCACTAAAATTTTCACAATAAGTTCTAGAAGGTTTCAAACCTTCTACAGTGCTCATACACAACTATCAGTGTCTAAAAATACAAGTACGCAATGATAAAGATTATCTTAAAACAATCGCTCGATCGTAGCAAGTAAAGTCTTCAACAGCTGAAGTAATACCGACTCAGTTTCAGCGAGCGACCGCTGTTAAAAGTCTGCGCAGCTACTTTCCACGGCCTTCTCGAAAAATCTGCTAAAATCATGATGTTATAAATTTCTCTAGTAATTTTTCAGAAGCACCCATATGATCACCAAGTCGCCAAATTTTGTAGCCAAAAAATGATGCTAATCTGGCTGTATCTCCAATATTTCGCCTAATTCCCATTGATACGCCATTATAATGGAAGGGACGGTGTTGCTTGCAAATATTACAGTTTTTATCATAAAATGAATGCAACTGAAAGCAATATTAACTTATTAATAATGCAGATTTAAATTATTTACACAAAACCAGTAACAATATAAATGCTGATAGGATTCAATATTGAATACATTACCTTTATTGCAGTATCAAAACACTTCAAATGCTCTTTTATTTTTTTAGATTCTAAGATACATTCTATATATATATATTAGTTAAATCATTTTATTTTAAGAAATGTAACTTTCTGTTTTGGGAGAAGTACTGAATGCATCAAGTTGTATATTCACTTCAATCAAGTTATTATGTTCCAATAAGTCATACTCTATGAAGAATTTATCCCGAAATCTAGCTAAAAATAAGTTTGAGTCTCGATAAAATATGCATCATTTCCACAATTGAAATCATGTGTATTTTTCAACTTTCATACATAAATTTTATTAAGTCAAGGAAACAAATAATCAAAATTGATGCTTATGTTTTAGTTGAAGTAAAGAAGAAATATTCATCGCATGACTTAAAATAAAAGAAACGAAAGACAATGATGAGATGTAATCATTTACCAATAGTATCGATATTGATTTTTTTCTAGTTCTAGAACTTATTATCAAGAAAAATTCCTTTAGTCTATACGGGTAAGGGACTACGAGCTCATCTAAGCCAAAGATGAAAAGGTAATGAAAAAACGGAAGAAAGCCCTTCTGGGACTTTATGTAGGACAAAAAAATGCAAAAATTCTAGTTCATCTATTGTTGCTTTTGACTCCATGAAATGAGATGTTATCGTTCCTTACAAGTTTTTGCTGCATTGATTTGTCAGCCTATATCCTCCCGGGGAATTGTATTCATTCCTATTAATTTTCCGCATCGGATATAAAAAGTATTGCTTCCTTGATTTCTTTCGTTCCCATTAGAGAGAGGGGTTTTTTTAGCAGGATATTCTTTATTAATTGCTTCAAAGCAATACATTTTATTTTAAACCTTTTATGATTCATATTTTGAAGGTCTATCTGTATCTAACAGCAAAAGATATATTAAAAAACATATATTGAAGTAATTAATGTTAACGATTGTAAAAAATCATTCTTCTTGAAAATGTAACAAGTAAAACAAAAACAACACAAATATTTTAAATAACAATAGTATTGCTATCTAAAACAAGTAATATAAAAAGAAAAAATTTAAGTCAATTCCTATTTAGATTAGCAAAGAAAAATTTTATTTTAGCTACTTTTTATTAAATAGTTACAATTAATATAAATATGTATATACATATGACAGAATCACAACCGTAAGTGGTCATTAATTTTTATTAATTATCATTAAAGTATCGTATTGTCCTCCAAAACAATCGTGTATGTAAAATTTCAGTTCAACTGAATGCTTTAAAACGTGAGAAAAAATCTTTTTCAAATTTTGACTCAAGTCGCCGAAAATGATGCCAACGTGGCTGTATTAGTAATTCTTTAAATAATAGTTTTAATCAATTAATTTTCATTAATTATAATTAAATTACTGTACCGTCATCCAAAATAATCATGTATATAAAATTACTGCTCAATTGAGCGCTTTAAAATGTATCTTATTAACGATTGAAAATTCCACGAAGATAAATAAATAAATAAATATAGAGTGTGTGAGCTAATAGTAGAAATTGAAAAATAGTGGATACGAGCTCTAATTTTTAAATCTTTGATACTATTACATGAAAGAAAATGTTCTCCTCTTAAGATACACTTTGTAAACATTTTGGAAAAAAAAATTCATAAGCATTGAAAAGTGTTAAGTCCTCAATTTTGAATAATAAAAAATGAAACTTAAGCTTGCTTGGTAATTAGCTTAAAAATTATATGATATATTCCATGAAAAAAAATTTTAATAGGTGTACGCCAGCAATATAAAGCTGAAATATAAGTATTAAAATAATAATAAATATAAGAGACGAGTAAAAATCTTACAGTTTACTCAGATGCTTTAAAAAACTAAATTTAAGTACAATACTGCTTTGAAGGATTATTTTGGGTATTTTAAAACAAAAAAGACAAAGAGAGAGAGAGAGAGAAAACCATATATCTCCGTGTATAAGCCGATAACTTTTAGAATTTTTTAGTTCAAGTAAAAGGGTAGGCTTACATACAAATCCGCTAATCTCGAGAAACAATGCAAATTTTGAGGAACAATTTTTTAGCATTTTTCGTTAGTCACGCGTAAGTTATTTTAATCCTTTAACAACTTAGCTATTTTGAATGAAATTTTTATTCTAAAAGAAAAAAAATTATATAAATCTTTTAAAATCAGTGTCTGAATACGAGTTTCGAATGCTTGTAAAATTCATATTCACGTATTGGAGTTTCTGAATGTGTATGATAATTATACAGCGAGATTTACCGCCAGGGCGTGAAACGTAGATCGACGATCACGTGCTATATACATTTTCACCTCGCTCATATTCCAAACAAAATTAGTAGCAGAAAGTCTGACTAGAAGACAGATAACAAATGAACAGAATGAAATGATTTAGCTTAAGAGAGGGTTACCAGAAATAAAACTAACATCGTTGGCTTTCTTTGCGTTACTTCAGAGCAATTTGATTAGGAAATGTCCCATCATTTGACAAGATTTTCACCCTTATGGCGACATGTTTAAAAATTACCGTAATGCATTTTCGGCTAATATACGTTTCGACTTATATTCGGAAATGTACGGTACTTATGTTTTACATTAAAACAATTTTTCTTTTCTTGTCTGCATTTCAAAGGATTTTCATTTTATCCCCTTAACTAGTTTTTACGTACACAATAAGGGCTACCGAAAGCTGGTCACTGTATGGACACTGATATTTCTTTTTCTATTTTTGATTTACATATATTCGTAATTCTTACAGTGAGATTATTAGTGCTAAAGTTAGATTATTAGCACAAGCAATAACACTAATATTATTATCTGAGATTATTAATGCTAAAGCAAAATGTGAGATATTTTGAAAAGAAGAAAGTTAGGAAATCAAAAAGGTTTTAAAAAATCTCCAATGCCATGAATAATTAGTTTTTACGACATAGTCGGATATCTTAACTCCTTAACTGGTTTGCCCGTACCCCATACGGGATTCGAAAGCTAGTCACATCTGGTTTACCTGGACGCTATACGAGCACTGATGGTTTCTTCTTTCTATCTTTGATTTGCTCATATTTTTCATTCTTATAAGATTATTAGTGCAAGTATTTTAAAGAGTAGTAGTTTGTCCATGGTACTAAATTACTTCTCATCCTGGACTTTCTTTGTAGAGAAGGTCAGATATTTTCATTGAAGGTAGGAATTTAGATTCTTGAAAATATTCGATTAAGAATAGCGATTGGCAAGGTAATGTGTAACTTGTTGATTGAGAAGAATTGCTTTTTTATTTGACGAAAATCTCTGTTCTCCGAGCGCAATTTTTAAATGAGGGAACAAAAAGAAGTCTCTGGTGAGATCTGGTGAGTAAGGCGGATGGTCAAGCAGTTCAATCCGTAGTTCGTGGATTTTCGCCATGGCAACCGCTGAGGTGAGAAACAGTGCGTTGTCTTGGGGAAACAGGATTTTCTTTTTCTGCAAATGTGGCCGTTTTTCCGCAAATTCTGCCTTCAGCTTGTCAAGTAATGATGCGTAGCATGCTCCTGTAATGATTTTTCCTTTTTGAAGATAATCGATTGAAATAACTCCATGACTGTCCCAAAAAAATGTAGCCATCACTTTCCCAGCCGAAAAAATAGTTTTTGCTTTTTCTGGAGCCGGTTGCCCCTTTGCAGTCCATTGTTTGGACTGTATTTTTGTTTCAGGCGTATAATGGTGTAACCAAGTTTCACATCTACAGTAATTAATCGGCTCCAAAACACAGATTTATTGCGCCTAAACTGCGCCAACAGAACGTTGGAAATGTTCATTCGAACACGTTTTTTGGTCTAACGTGAGCAAACGCGGCACCTAACGCGCAAACATCTTTCTTATGCCTAAATGTTGATTTAATACGTGGACAAACAAGTTCTTTTTACATGTTCATAATCTCTGCTATATCTCTCCCTTTAATTCGGTGGTCTTCTAGCACCATCTGGTGAACTTTGGCGATGTTTTCGTCGGTAGTTGCAGTATTTGGACGTCCCGAACGTTCATCGTCTCCCAAGCTCTTACGGCCACGTATAAATTCAGCTGCCCAAAATTTCACTGCGATAAAATGATGGTGCAGAGTCCCAATACACAGAATCCAACTCATCTTTGATTTGCGCAGGCGTATTGCCTTTAAAAAACAAATATTTAGTTATAGCTCGATACTCGATTTTGTCCATTTTCACAAAAACACTCACATCAACTCACTCAAACGACTGTTACATAACAACAACACGTCCAAAATGGTTGAAACTTTGGTGAGTAACTGTCAACAGATGAACAACGAAATTCACTAGCTTTTATTGACAAGTGCTGCCATTTTACCCTTGAAGTCGGAAATTTTTCAGACGACCCTCGTATATGTGCACACACAATTCTCACCCGTTTGAAAAAAAGGTACGAACATGAAATTTTTTTTGCATGAGAGAAATTCTTTTAAGATATATGAAACATTTTTCATTGTGTGGGGAGTGTATTTATAAAAAGCAAACATTTGGGGAAGGTTGAACCTTACAGTTATAAAATTAAAAATAGTGTGAAAACTAAAAGTTGAAAATTAAAATAATTTTTATTTTTATTTTCGCATTCTATTAAGTATGATGTTTAATTATATGCAACAAAAAAATGCATCATTCTGAAATATTTGGGGCAAAAAAATTGATCACTTAAAGGATTAGTACTGAAGTGCCACTCCTGTACAGGAGTGCTAATACAGATTAATACAGTAGTCAGGAGTGCCGTGGCCCGGTCAATATTTTGGCACACAATAATATATTGTAAAATATTGAAATTTCTCCCTAAGCAAGAAAGATAGTATCAGAGAAGATATTTAAGTGTTAGGACCTATATATTAATTTTTTTTTGTTATTTTATACTTGCATATGTTTATTATAATGTATTATTCGAAATAAACCTACGTTTCTATGAGTTTTGATTTTCTTTGCGGCCCACCTTAAGTTAAACCTTGCTTATTTGACCCAAGTCAGCCTTTGAGTTAGACCCCTTTGGGTTAATATAATCAGAGAATTATGAATATATATATATATATATAATTTCATAAATTTAAAATTACAGAAAGGAGAAATATGTTTTTAAACAAACGTATTTCTTTTTTCATCAATTTTTTAAAGATTAAACTGGAGAACAAAACTCTTCAACAATAAAAGAAAAGTTTTGTTTGAGAATAATATTCGGTGGAATGAAAGTTATTGTGTGCTAAGATTGTTTGTAAAAAATATTTTCATTTTCCTGCATTAACTTAGAAAGCACTATATATATATAAAACTATATAATTTTATATGTAGTACTTTTAAATATAAAACTTTGTGTGCATGTGGTGTATTTGTGGCACATAGTAAATATTAACCTATTAATCTCTACTAATGTATATTTTATAATGCTTAGTATTTTTCCTTCAGTTTTGCTACCGAACTTATAATACACCGAAACTATATTAATTGTCTTGATGACTGGATGACATTCATCACAATAATCCTTTAGGTCTGTGTCCTAACTAAGAATGCAACCAACGTATTCAGGACATACCATCCTTATCATTTTTCTCACTTGTATTGCTCTCACGTTCTAGTGAAAACGGGATTTTCAGATTAACTTTCTCGTCTCTGAACGAGTTACTGTCCCCAGTTGTGGTTCTACATGAATAAAAAGTCCTAAGGATATTAAGAAATATGTTTCATCTGTTCTAAATGAAGGCACAGATTCTCTTTTGTTTCTTATTTTTAACAGAACACAAAGATTTTCAGGAATGTTAATCTTATAAATACAAAAGTTCTTTATATATATAAAGTTTTAAAGGAATTTTATTTTATTTTATTTTTGCGTTCTGAATTCACATAATATCCCTTAGAGGTCACTTAAGCAGAAAGCAGCTTAAGCAGACTAATTATCAAAAAGCATTTATAATATAAACGTATATTACACTCATTACCATAAAAATTGTCAAGAAGTCAGCGGGAAGGTGCATTGTATAAAGCCACAGAGGCCGATAAAATTCGTTATCCTGGTTTATAAAACAGCTGAGAACAACTTGTTTGTGCGCATTTAATCTTATGCAGAGAAACGCTTTTTAACTAGAGATGCCATTACGCTCCCATCGGAGACAATATGCGCATGTGTCAGAGCTCGAGAGGGGAAGAATCATAGGGATGATGGAAACCGAGTGTTCAGTTCGGTGTGTATCTCACCACCTAGGCCATTCTGACCTTACTGGGAAGAGGTGTTGGAACCGTGGACAATGCAGTTGTTTGCTACCAGATTCAGGAGCTTTCGCGAAGACCTATATAAGGTCTTCACATCATAACCACCCCTGTACTAGCCCAACATGTAAGATATTCAAAAATAAACATTTCACTAGTAGAAGTAGAGAACTACCAAGATTTCGATGACTGGATCCCCTTAACACTGGTTTCAAAACCAAAAGTGCTTGGAGCTGGCAAGCACTGGCGACAAGGAGAACTGCTTGGAAAAATGTTCTGAAGAAGCCAAAGTCCAACCGACGCTGTTGAGTCAACGGTGATGATGAGTGTGGAACATTTTTTTCTTTCACTAAAATTTCCTTATTTCACATATGTCCAGGTCAAATCGTTGGTATTTTTTTAATTACAGTGAAATGCGTTTAACGCAATAGTGCTGAAGACGAAATATCAGTTACACGAAATAATACAACGGTCCCGACAAACTACTATGTAAGTATTTCCATCCATTTTTCTCTTAACAGGAAATGAAAATCTCTTAACACGAAAAAACTTTCCTTCTGGGAATGAACAAAATACAGAAAACACCAGCCGGATTGGACTACCCTACTTTATCATCGGAAGAATTCATTGCAATAAATCAGTTTCCCTTCCCCAACCCCCGGGCGACAGACCAGTTCTGGGCCGTGGATGAAATAATAACGGGCCTCCCAGTCATCAAATAGTACCGGACCAACAATCAACTTCCCGTCTCAGCGGGCCGCTGTAAAATTATCAGGCGTCGACCGGTCCTCGGCGATAAAAAGGTTTTGAAGCACTGCAGTAGATGTTGATAATGTGTTTACAGAACCAAATAAGGCAGAAAAAAACGTTTTAGAGTTTATTCAAAGCTCAAAAAACATCATTTATGCAGATTTCGACGACGAAAAGGAAATGAATAATGCGGTTCCCTCGTCGAAATGAAGAAAATCATGAAAATCAAGCACAATTATTTAGACCCACATTCCAATAGTGAAATGAATAGCAAAATGGACTATATTTAACAATTCGATGCTAAAAAAGACAATGTAAAGAAAAATATCAGATTATTTTCCAAAAACTCAATAAATGTTTTGTTTTTCAAAAAACTTGAAAATTTTGAATTAAATTCCTTTAAGTTCATGTGATTGGTTTTATTTCATTGATTTTTATTCAATATATGCTTATATACATATCTTTAAATAAAATAAACTGTAATAAACTTAATTTTGTTGACATAAAAATTTTTATTTGCAGTATCCTTTAAAACGAAAACATATTTCAGTCCCCCTCAATTTTGTGTTCCTGTATATATATATGTAAGGATAATTAAGTTAGATTAAAATTTAAATTCCCTATCTAGCACCACTTTTATTTTTCTCCTCACCTCTTCAAGTATCAAACTAATCACCCATTTATTTCTTCCGAACATATGGCCCAGCCAAAAAACATGTCTAATTCCAGATCGTTATATTTAATAGCCCTATATGTCAGCATAAACTTTCAAGAGCACTCATGAACGCCGAGATCGGTGTTTTAAGTGTTTCACCCACTTAAGATTTTCGGTGGGGTTCTTTTTCTCTCTGCCTCTTGCGTCAAGAGATGTACTCATTCTAGAATAAAGACCTTTTTTAAAACTAAGTCTGTTTCTTACTCCAAAAACATGGCATATATATATATATCACGTCAGACTGACCACCTGACCGCAACCTCTGCTTGAGCACCCCAGATCATGAATACTGAGATGGGCACAGTAGGCCTTGGTTCTTATGAACGGTTGTGCCCCTGTGCGAGTTTATTTTATATATACATACTACAATATTTTGTCAAAAAATACTTAAAATAATTCTTCGACATATATAATTCAAATTAAACGAGAAGAAATTTAGCATTTAATGTTAAAAAATTTTATTGGTTATTAAGAAACTTCATATTGATTGTTTGTTTGAGATTTATTGTTAACGCTTTTTCTTTTACTACTCCTTTTCCATCCAAATACACAACCAAAGACTATCTATTCCATCAATAAGAATCGATGGATAATATAAAAAAATATATTTACCATAATAAGAGCATAAATTATACTTAAGGAACAATGCATCGAACAAAATAATGATGAAAAATTGACGGAGTGCGTATATAAATCAAGTCTGAAAGAGAAGTGTTTCTTTTCATAAACTGATATGACAGCCAAGATTTATTTTTCAGTATTTGTTATTTATGTATAGAAACCTGAAGACATATCCAGAATACTTCAGTCTTCTTCAAATATTCTGCATTTGAATTTCTGAATTTTAATTTGTGTGTCTCAAATCAAAGACGTGAAGATAATTACATTACATTTTAAAAAAAGGAAAAAATAATGAATATATTCAATAAACATGCAATAACATAAATATTTTCTATTTAATGTTTAAATGGAAACAAGAAAAGAATTCTAAGAGAATAACAAATACTTCATCTAATTTGTAATAATTGAGTTAAATAATTTATCTATAAATATTTGTTGTAAACATTGAGTAAGAAAAATCAGACTTGTAAACAGACAAAATAAAATGCTATAAAATTCAAGTTCTTTACAATTTCTTATGATTATTAAACACAACAGGTAAGCAATTTTAAATTTCTTTCTTGTTTGTATGAAATGAATTTTGCTTAATAATTCATTTAATTTTATCATTTTATAAGACATCAGGATGACATAATACTTTTCACTTAAAGATTTTTCCTAAAAAAAAATGTATATACATATATATTTAAATTCTTAGAATTATCTATTATAAAAATATGAATATCGATCTCAAAATATTTTAGAACAAACACAGTTTTTATTTTCATGCATTTGTAAATGCTACAAATTTGAATTACAACTGTAATTAACAGAAATATTATTTCTTTCTGTCTAATAGCATTCTAATAGACCTATTAAATATTCAGGCTATTTAATCTTTAAATCTATTATTCCTCATCTAAATAATGTATTATTTTTTAATCATTTAAAATGCTTATTTATAAAATAATAAAACTCTTTTAATCAAAAAATTATTTAGAGCATGTTTTTTCTATCTTTCCCAACATCATAATTCAGTTCGTATATGTATATATACATATATATTGTTTTCAGTTCAATCATTGCTCATATTAAAGTAAGAAAAAAGCATAAGATAATTTACTGCTCACATAAAAATTCATCTTTAAATATTAGAAAGAATATTAAATTCGAAGCAATGATAATCCATTTGATCATTGGAAATAAAAGGCAGTTCATATTTCTATGGCTGAGTTTTCAGTGTGAAAAAGAAATCCAAATGATTGTGAGAAAAATGTGATGAAATTCATCCATAAACTTATATAAAAGCTTTTCCTATCGTTCCATCACATCTATCGATTCCAATAAATAGAAAATGTAGAACTATTTCATTTTCGTTCTCCATTTTCGGGTGAAAAAACATTTGATTCTCTAACGAATCTATTTTTTCTTGGTTTCTTAATATGTCGAACACAAATTCGTGAAGGATAATTGAAAAGCTCACGAAAACTTTTCACAACGACTTCATTTAAGGAAACACCTAAAATGAATAAAATGAATCAAAAGGTAAAACCGAAAAAAAATATTTGAGTTAAAAACTGATACAAAAGAATTTATAATATTTTTTCTAATGAAAAATGTAATGATAAACAAAGGCATAATAATTATCAAATGAAACTACTGGGTGTACAGATAATTGTTAAAAAAAATCTTAAGAGAAAACTTAACTCAGGGACGTCTTAAGGTATAGGCCAATTGGACCCAGGCACAGAGTCTCGGTCTCGGTGAGAGCCTGGTTTCTTTCTTGACTCAGCCTCAAGAAAATCATGACAGAATAAATTTAATGGTCATATGTTTTATTCTACGTATATTCACCCAAAAAATGGAAATTTCGAACTATATGCCATCTGGTAACAGTGACATGAATGCATTATTATGAGATAACCATTGCCCATGCCCTGCCATTATACATCACCATTACTCATTAAGTTGAAAGGTGACAGTCGGTTGAGCTGGACTGTGCCTAGATTTGCGAGATTGTAATTCGTGCTCATTTATTTGTTTTGGGTTACCGTTTGTGCGAAGATTTGGCAACGTATGTTATACACTTTTTAATTTTAAGGGTCACAGTTTGGACCTACTTTTGAATTGAGGCCCAGGACCTAAAGAAGCCTTAAGACATCCCTGGTGTAACTAATATTAAATCCCATACTGTCATACTTTACCTTCATAATAAAGCGTCATCATAAGGCCTTAGTTTTCAGTGCTTCTTATTTTGTCAAAGTGTAAACTGCATAGCTTTGTTAAGTTCCAATGAGCCAATGAAACGTAATTAAATGACAGCCTTACTTTTCTATTACCATTTGAAGAAAAAGGCAGTTTAAGTTAATTTATTTCTAAGCAAGGCTTTCAGGGACCATGCTCCAACAAATTCAACGTAAAGGTACTGGTTCAAAATATTTAAAAATGTGATTTTGACTCAGAGAATAAGGAATGTTTGAAGATGCATAATATAAAAATACAATTGAACGAATAATCGTGTCAATTGCAAGAATAAATGCAGGAATTTCAAACCCATGGGAAAAGTTCAAAAGCAAGGAAATTGGGTGACATAAATTAATGCTAAGACACATGGAAAGAGATTTTTCACCTGCTAGCAGCTCCTCCAAAGGTAAAAACGTAAAGGGCTTTTTGCATCGAATTGTAACGTGATGAAAAGGGGATTGATTCATTGCGATTGTTCAAAGCGTAAGTAATCGGGTGGAGGGGGGGAGGGGGTAAGCTCGGTTATGCATCAGCATCAAAGATGGAATCAATGTTCATTGTCTGTATCTGATGGAACCTGTCTGGATGTAGAATATAATAAACTGCTAAAACAGACGGAAACCATTACGAGGAAACGCTAACACTACAATTGATGCAATTGAGCCAAACATTAAAGGAAAAACGACCTGAATATGAGAGGGACACGATAAGTGATTGCTCAATACTATAAAGTTCGACCTCTTGTTGCAGTACCAGTCAAAAATACTCAGATGGAAAACCCATCAGTAGATAGTTTTATTTGTTGGAGCACTTGGCCCAGTTGGACTTTTATCACATATCTGAGGGTTTTATAGATGGCATGAAAGGATTAGTTTGCCCATGAGTATTTTAAAGTAAAGAAGTTAAGAGATAAAAGAACTTAAATTAAAATAATTTACTTGAGATAAAAATATTTATTAATATATTTCATATTTTATTTTCAGGAATTAAAGATTTACGAAAATAAAAACAGCTTTTTCAAAACTATAAATATTAAAACTAATTCTGGAGAAGCAGCAATTTCAGAAGTTTCTCTCGGCGAATAGGAGCCGGAAATGGTTTGTCTGCCCGACCAATGGGGTAGCAGCTAACCCAATTGTGTTTTCTAGATATGGTGAATACGATGACTACCACTTATTTTATTTTATTATTCATGGTCCGCTTGAGCAGAACTTTCGTCCTTGCATGGAATGCAAAAATTGGGACGATTATTGGATTGCTTTAGGAGACCATTTGTTATTTCAATGCAAAATTCCCTATTCTTATTGAAAAAAGGAGAAAAGTACTGGTTAGTGGTGAACAATATTTTTAGTAATCAATTTGTTATTATTTTAGTTCAATAAAGCACCAATTTTCATTTAAAATTATCCTTCAAAACTTACTTATACTCGTTGTGATAATTCAAAAAAACTTTTGAAACATTTATATTAACCGTTTTAGACAATCAACCTATTTCACTATAAAAATAAATTGTATAGTATAATTTTCTTTTAATTAGATCATTAGTAAATTATTAAAAGTATATATTAATTATTTTTGAATTTAGAGGAATAATTCTCATACTCTTCAATATATAATATCAATAGCATAGAAATATAACGCACCAATGTATGTGTTTCTTATAAAACTGAAAACTGTTAATTATTCATTGTTCAATAAGTATTTAAAAAGAAAAGGTTAGAAATATTTTTGTTAAAGATTTTTCCCCATCGTTGTGATGCTCTTACATTATCTAAAAGCAAAATTAAATTTTTATGTAATTTTGATATTTAATCATGTTTTGTAATCGGTGATTATATGAGTTTTTCTGTTATCAAAAATTTATTTATTTTGTTACTTAATGATACTGCGATCGAAAGTGTGTTATGTGCATTATTTATATTGCTGTAAAAATATACAACACTAAATTCATCTCTGACAAAATCCAAAATGGATAGATTTATTTCCATTTATTTAGTCAAAACTGGTTTTCAAAGCTTTCAACTTCTCGTTAGTAACTTAAATAAATCATTTATTTTTAGAAAGGATGACAGTTCACTCCACTGCTTATCTTCGGTAATATTTTTCAAATTTATAACATTTCATCATTTTATATACTATTTTTTCATGGTAAATTTTCCTTTTTTTAATTTCGTATATATTTAAGATTAAATATATTAATAATACTATGATTGATAAAATAAAAACTTATTAATGAGCGAACAAATATTCTTTTTCTTCTTAGAATATTGAAAAATATCTTACAGGAAAGAAAGAGTATCCATATTGAAAAACAGTTTCCTAAGATAGTACATTAACTAAGAAGTTATTGTAATTAATTTTTAAAATTCAGTTAAAAATTGTATTGTATATTAACTTATAAATGATTCATGGTATTTTTTCAATTAAGGAGGTTCACCCATGGGATGGCTTCAAAAAATAAAAAAATAATAATAATAATTCATAAATTTCTTCCTGATCATATCTAAAATACGATGGTAAAGTGATTCTTTAAAATTTGAAGTCGTTGTAGAGAAGCAACTGTTTGGAGCGATGCGTTGGCAATCGAAGGCTAAGCCTATTGTGTATAGTCGACTTGATACCATTTACCCTTATATCCAAATATATGTTCATACATGTATAGAGAAATTTGTAGAGGTTAAAAAGGAAATATATATAGTTATTGAATATTTGGTCGAACTAGTTTCAGTCTTGGCTAAGCCTCGAAGAGCATCACTGATAGAGGGTAAGTTCAGATTTTCATTGCTTTAATCGGTCTTGAAACTAAACGTGTTTTTCTTAAAACTGTGTTTTTCAAACTTTCCTCCATCATATATCAAGAACTGGATGACTGCATGACTTCAAATTTATAGGGTAGATTTAGCACATACATACGCATCAAATGGATCACGATCATTTCAAAATTAAAAATATTTCTATATTTTATAACAAAAACATAACAAAAAAAACCCTTGAAATTCGAAACTTTTTCTTCAGAGGTCTACCAAAAATCCAATTTTTAATATTTTCAATTGAGTATAGTCTACTCTGTGCACATTTAAGCTTATAGATTAAAACGCCGTTAATCTTTTTTTTTTTTATTTTAGATAAACCAATGAACCGGAATCATGGAGGAAGTGAGCGTCCATTTTTTCGAGGCGTGTGTGTTCAGATTGCTATAACTCCCGTTCTATTGGATGCTTTTGGCTAAACATTGATATAAATGCTCTTAAAATAAATATAAATAAATGATAAAAAAAAACTTAAAGTTCTATCTTTTTACTGGTTGTCAGAAAAAATTCCCTAAAAATGCTTAAAAAACAGGCCGTCACATGGGTAAACCCCCTTAAGGACCTTTAGTCCTTTGTCAATAGAGAACTATACCAAACTTAATTAGCTAGGAACTTGAATTACCCAGGTATTTGTAACATTTAGATTTATTATTTACCAAGTATCATTTCAAGATTTTAAAATTTCCTATTCTAAAATACATGTGAACGTATGCCGTGCGTGTGTATGTTTGAATATATATACATCGTACAAATAAGCTTACCAATATTTGCAATTATTTTAAGGAAAACATTTTGATGGATATTTAGCAATTTATATATATATTGGAGAAAACAAATATGAAGGTAATTTAAATTATTATATATTTTAATCAAATGCGTGTATATTAACCCTCCTCCCCTCTGAAAAACGCTGACACTTTCTTATACAAACAAAGCAACAATGGATTTTTTTACCATAATAAATGTAGCACTTTTTAAAAATTTAGTTTCTAAGTTTTGTTTGTCAATTTCTTTCTTTCTTTTTTTTTTAAATTAACTATCACTGAGATAGATAACAAATGTTTCTTAAAATTTAGCTTCTAATACAAATTAATAGTCATTCATTCAACCTTCTTTTGAGTAACTTTCATTACATATTCTTAATTATAAAAAAATATGCCCTTATGTTTGATGCAAAGTCTGTCAAAACTAATTTATTTTTTACAAGAATATAAACAGCTTTTTTTTAACACGTTTTTATAAGTTTCACTTGTATGTAATGGAATCTTTGAACTCGATTTTTACCCACTTTTAAAAAGTCAGACTAATTCGAAATTTTGAAACTGTCAAGTACACATGACAATACAATAATTTCATAATTTTGTTTCATTATCCTGATCAGGATTTTAATAATTAAGGATTTTAAGGATTTACGAGATTTGGTGACTAATTCATTATATCGTTTCTAGATTTGGCGACTAATTGCTTAAACCATTTTCAGATTTAGTGTCTAACTCCATATGCCATTTCTAGATTTGGCGACTAATTCCAGATTTAGCAATTAAAAGATTAAAGTGCTACCCTAAAACCGCAAAATAGGCTTCTGGTTAGTAAAAAATAAAACAAAAAAAAGTGTTCTTTATGTGAAAAAAGGTAGGGTGGGTGGGTGCGTAGTTTTTCTGAAAATGGAAATAAAAAAAAAATTCGTGCATGTGAAAAAAATCTAACTGCTAAATATTTTTTATTTTTATAAAGCAATACGTTTAGAAGTGATGCTACGAATTAACATTATAGCAATCCGAGGTCCCGTTAACAGAGAGAATAAATACCCTTCAGATGCATTAATTAATATCCCTTAAAAAGCAAGACTAATTCCAGCAGCCACATAGATCTGGCCCCAAAAATTAAACTCAAGGACAAATTCAACAAAGAATAAATGATAGTTTTAAAAACTAAAAAAAAACAGTCTTTTATTGTAGATTGAACTAAAAAATGAAAAATAAATTAGTTTTGAAAAAAACTAAAAAACACTCTTTTATAGTGAATCGAACTAAAAAGTAAAAAAATAATTCTTAATATAAGAATAAAATGATTAACGAGAAAATTAATATTATTGTGGTGAAAGCGTGGGGTGCTCGATATCAATTATTACAATTTCTTACTAGTTCTATTCCGTAATACGGAGTTAGTGCAAAAATGTAGTACAAAGCACCCCACGCTTCCCACAATGACATTAATTTTCTCGTTCATCATTTTATTCTTATATTAATATTCTTTTTTACATTTTAGTTTGATTCACTATAAAAGCATGTTTTTTTAGTTTTTTTTTAACTATAATTTAATTTTATTTGCAAGAATATAGACAGCTTTTTTTTATAACTGTGGTTCAAAATATTTAATGAGAATAAAGCTTATTTAATTTAATAACAAAGACTTTATGAGATATTTCTTTCTTCGACGAAAGGGAATTTTGTTATTGCTTAGTACATGTGCTCTTACCTAAAATGGTTTTTCTTAGATCAAAGTTAATATGGCCTACATTAATTACCTTCTTTTTTTAAAAATTTTTAAAAGCGGATTTAGGGTAAGAACTTTTCATCGGGGCGATTCTTTAAGATAAAAGTTTTTTACAGCATGAGAAAATAGGATGAACAAAGTATCACCGGAAATTCCATCCCATTTTTAAAGAATTTTCCGGGAAAAATATAGTCAAGATAAATAATCTTTTTTGAAAAGTTGACTAACACTGTAAGATAACATGTTAAGATAAAAGGAGATATAATAAATAAAGGATAGGAAAGATTTAAGATAGAAATATTTTAAAATAAAACTCCTAAATTCTTGTAACGAAGAAGAATTTATTAAAAATCTTCGGCATTAAATATTTTCGTATTTCTTCCGAAAAATTAAGAACCACCATATACAAAGATTGCAGCACGTTAACTCTTTATCTACCGCATTATAATTTACTGCAATTTTTTTCGTGCAATATATATTTTTTTAATCCTTACATTGTAAATTAAGGGATATACGTAAATAAAATACTCAACTTTTTGGAAAATTTAATCCATTAGAGATAATTAATTAAATTGTTACCGTAAAATACCGTCAGTACACAGAGGTCTTTAATATTCTTATGCAACAAAAAGACCGAATGAAATTTTTAACTGAGTTTTAACTCTTAAAAATACTAAATAACCAGAGAACTCTAGAATTTTACAGAACAAAATATTTATTTTTGAAAATCACAAACTTTTAAAAATTTATTTTCTTTTTTACACATAAAAGCAGGTTTTACACTAAAAAAAATTTTTTATGATATTCTAAGAAACAGATTTCCTCTCTTTTCATTAATACCCAAAAATTCATTTACACTTTGTGCATTTTGAGTGAGGCTTCGATTGAATATTTTTTAAATAATCGCATACTGGAGTAGGAACTACTGTATGTTCTAGACATGAGCTACTGCACCTTCAGTCTTGTTGAGTCTCTTTTCGCCATCTTAAGAATTTACTAAAAATTTCAACAAATACACTCATGGACAAAAAAAATTAGCGCACCTAGAAGGAGTCGTCCAAATGAAATGAAATTTTACATACATAATGACTACTTTGATATAAGTAAGTGTTTAGAAAATCAAAGAAAAACTATCATTTATTTCAGAGAAAAAGGCAAAAGAACGGAGGATTTAATACCCTGTTGAACCTCCTCTAGCGCGAATGCACGACACGTTACGATCGGGCATTGAGACATACAAGTTCTGTATGATGGCTTGAGATATTTCGTTCCATACTTGATATAACTCTGTCTCTAGTTCATTCAAACTAGCGGGATGCCCAACTTGCCGTCTCAAATGATCCCAGATATGCTCGATTGGAGACAGATTTGAGGATCGAGTAGGGCAAGGAAGGGTAGTAACAGTGCGGAAACAGTCTTGTGACACCCCTGCCGTGTGAGGTCGAGCATTGTCTTGTTGAATAATGGCTCCTGGGAGCCGTGGCATGAGTGACAACACATGTGGTTGTAGGATATCATGGACATACCACTGGGCTGCCATGGTGCCACAGATCAATACTAGGTGCGACCTTGTATAGTAGGCAATGGCACCCCATACCATCACACCAGCTGTGGTAGTGGCGTGTCGCTGTAAAGGAAAGGCAGGATTGAGACGTTCACCACGGCGTCAGCAGTTATGACAATCGATTAATCTGGATTCGTAGCTAAAGACGATCTGGTTCCATTCCGCTGCAGTTCGGTTTCCTCGTGCGCGGTACCACTCCAAACGGAGGCGTCGATGGGTGAGCGTCAAGGGCAGCACACGTAATGAGAGCCGCGATCCCAAATGCCCTTCAGCCAGGCGCCTTCTCATGGTTCTAGAAGACACTGGGGCCCCTGGTGAAGGTGCTACCTGCCCCTGGATGGCTGCTGATGAAGCAGTTGGCGGTACACGTGCATTTCTTACAATGTGGTGGTCTTCTCGACGACTGTCCTGTCGAGGGCGTCCTGAGCCTGGTCTTCGTGTAAATGACATCTCTCGGATCCACTGGTCCCTACACCTCCTCACAACACAATCAGAGCGACCTAATTGACGAGCTACTCGCATAGCTGGCCAGTCAGTTTCCATAATGCCGATGATTCTCCCCTTCTTAAACTGCGACAGCTGCTCATATTGTCTTCGAATACGGCGTAATGGCATGTCTACCTCAGCAATTGCTTTGTAAACGATTCAGCACACTCAAACAAGCTTTAGTTACCTGTTTCATACTCCGAAGAGAATGACGTTAAACGGCCTCTACCAGTTATATATAATACGCAATCATGCTACATTTCTAATCATTTGCACCTCTTCCCGACATGTACCTTCATGCCAAGTTTCGTTACGATCCCGCAATTATTTCTTGGTGGTCTAATATTTTGGCCATGAATGTAATTTGCTGGGACGTCTTCATCTGAAGAATCATCGGTTAGTGAATCACTGCTTTAAAATGGTAGATTTTGTAATAAATCTAAAGTCTCTTGAAGACGGACCTTCTTTTTTCTAGACACTCTAAGAAAACAAAAATAATAATAATAATAATAGCCCATTGAAAACCTCCTATATTTTTTGTATAATATATCAGTTACAAATAAAGAAATTAAAATGTTGCTAATTTTTATATAAGTTATAGATATTTCATTTAAATGTGTGTTAAAAAATTCATGTTCAAAGTTCGAAGTTTTTTGAAAACGTTAAAACAAAACAACAAAAAAGCAAAATAAATAAGTATAAATCAAAAAGAAATGCTAAAAAAGGCATAACTCTATTGTACTATAGTGATGACGCTACAGCGTGACAAAACAAAAGCACAATAAGCTACAAGGACGAAAAAAAAACTAAGCTATTGCTCTAACACCCAGTGGCTATCGGTACGCTTATATTAATACCAGAAAGTTATTCAACTGTAAAATTAGTTATATACATTGTTCACTTAAAATAAATAGTCAAATAGTTTTCTAAGTTCTTAACTAACATACAAAAAAAAATATAAGGGATTTAACTGTTGACATTAAATATTTTTTCGTAAATGACAATCTTCGCAATCCGATCAAAATGTCAGTTGAAAACGCAACTTCTGTTTTAAAACTATTCGCCTTTCCCACCAAAATACTCATCATAAAACCTATGCTGCCATATATTCTGAAAGAGTGGAAATAATAAAAAAGAGTGTTCCTGCGAAATATCGTTGGAACATTCTTAAAAATGGTGAATCTATGTAATTTGAAAGTGAGTGGTACTTATAAGTACCTTCGGTATATAAAGGATTAAATTTTGTAGTATGTAACGAATGGCAAAAAGACTGACAATAGTGCGCACTCTTTTGTGACCGTGTGAACACTAAAGCTGCATTCACACCAAGGCGTGTCAGCGTCGAGCGTTGAGCGTCTAGCCAATCAGAGACTTCATCTCGGCCGAGAGCAGATATCTGGTTTGTTATTAGCTAGACGCTCGACGCTGACACGCCTTGGTGTGAATTCAGCTTTAACCAGCTAGGTGAAGAAAACAGATGCAAATAGCCACACGTGAAATCCTTTCATTATTGTTTGTTATTAACTGTTTGATGTATTGTAACTGTGCTCAATTTGAATGTGAAAGAGTTGGAATTTAGAAATGACAAATTAAAGACTATTTGAGCTAACCGCCGTAGTAATTATTGAACACAATTTTACAAGTGGCGCTCGAACGCGGGGCTGAAGTTCCATTGAATCCTTTTAAATTGCAAAATTAAATTACGGTATTACAAGATTGAAAGGAAGATGATCTCAAAATAAATTGCTTATCGAAAATCTTGGGGAAATTTGGGCGCTAATGAATGCCAAAAGGTTATAAATGGCACCCAACGTAAAATTATCACAAGTCAATTTCTGAACATTTAGTTCATGAAGAATTTTAAAGTATTTTCTGAAATGCAGCTTCCCGCTACGAAGAAATTTTGGGATTACTAGAAAATTTGGATTTTATATTTCCTACCGGGAAATTGGGTATTCTGAACTGTATATTTCCTATCGAGAAACTTCATATTTTGAACTGTATATTTTTTACTGGGAAATTTGATGTTTTGGATGGTATATTTCTATTGGGAAATTTGATGTTTTGGATAGTATATTTCCTACCGGGAAATTTGATGTTTTGGATTATATATTTCCTCCTAGAAAATTTGATATTTTGAACTGTATTTTTCCTACCGGGAAATTTGATGTTTTGGATTGTATATTTTCTACTAGGAAATTTGATATATTTTGAACTGTATATTTCCTACCGGGAAATTTGATATTTTAGATTGCATCCGTCTTCATGGTGAATCAGATAAGTTTTCTTTTATTTTGTTTACTGATTCATTTTGACTTTTTATTGAATTTTCCTTGGAACTCAGAATACAGCTCTCTTTGTTTGTTTTGTAAAATTGGCTTATCCTCGATGATCACAGCGATATTTTTCACTTTTACACTTCGTCAGTTCATCATTGTTGTACAAATTCACTTAACGCTGTCAATAAAAGCCATCTTCTAAGAAATTTTTGTGTTGCTATTCATTTGTCATCTGTGCTACAATGACTTAGTTTAGAACAAATTTAGTTTAGTTTAAAATGGAACAATCACACATATGAACAATATGATGGATATTTTCAAAACTTTATATTGACAGGAAAGCATGGATGATGTTAATCTTGTCTGTGATGGACTGAGCTTTTAAAAGTGCACAAATTGGTACTATTTGCTTGTAGTTCATTCTTCCAGTCTTTGTTTTTAGAAAGCCCCTGCAAGCACCCTATTGTGATACTTTAAGACATGAAGTACAGTGAATTTAAAGTTATTGTTGAGTTCCTGTATCAAGGTGAAGTAAATGTTGCTCAGGACCAACTATAGGCCCTTATGAAAACTGCAGAGACGTTACGTGTAAAGGGCTAGTAGAAATGCAAAATGAAAAGAACTCTTTAAAGGCTTTTCAGAAAGAACCTAGCCATAGATCAGTACCTCGTACGGAAAAACCGCTAACAAGTAAACGAAGAAGAGGACGTTTGCGTAAACGGTCTCTGAGTGATTCAAATCGTAGTGAAGACTCTAATGAACCCTCAGGGAGCTCATCTCTTTTAGATGAGAATGTGGGGACATGATGATACAAACTCTCTTGGGAGACAGATCGAAAAGTTGATATCTGATCACTGTCTATCTCTACTCAACAACGATGAGAAAACATATTTCCATGCATCCACAAGGACATTTCAATCAATCGATCTAGTCATCTGTTCGACAAGTATGTTCCTCTCAGGGGGCTCATCTTCTTTAGATGAGTACGGGTGTCACGACTCCAAAGTGCCCTAGTGATCTTTTCTCCCCATCACTCTTCTCTATCCCTCCTTCTTCCCTCCCTTTCTTCTTTATATACTCCTTCTTTATTTAATTATCATTAATGATTTTTTTGCTTGCTGTTGGCTTGCCAACCCTCATGTTTGCCATGTGCGGTGTCCCGTAAGGTGGGAAATGGAATTCTATGGATACCTGTTGCATTCCCTTTGCTCACGCTTCTCTGTAGACGGGTGGCAGGAGTGAGCCCGCTCCTGTCAATAGGCTGGTGATTACATCTAAAGTATTCTAATTGGGTTATCTTAGAATCCCAAAGACAGTTGCTTTAGGGTTAGTGTTGCAGTTAGGGTACCCTGGGTGAACTGACGGATCATAAGGAGGTAAGTGCCATGCCTGACGCATGTCAGATGACCGGTGGGCTGCCTCTCTTTGTTGGGTTCCATGGTGGGTGGAGGTGTACTGCAATGAACATAATACATCACTTAGGAAACCCAAAAGCAATTCTCCTCTGGGAAGCACCTTATTTCAGAATCTACAGATTCGTTTCGATATTTTATTATAAAAACAAATGATACCTTTATAAATGTCTCACCCTTTCTCATATAGAAAGCTATATCTAGTAGTAAGGGCAAGTCAAGTCAATCCGCAAGATGCGCTCCGGGTACTGGTTCCTCGAAGTATCAAATTCGAAACAGGCGACAGCCCTCAGTAAACTGCAGAAGCTCGCGCATTTTCAAATTACCGTCGCTCCTCACAGTAATCTAAATTTTTTCTCGTAGAGTAATTTCGCTAGCTGATTTACTTAATGTGTCAACGGAAGAAATACTAGAGGATATGGAAAGCGCAAAAAGTTTGTGGAGTCAGACGTATAACGATTAGGCGGAATGGTCAAGTACTGAACAGCAAGCACCTCATCCTGAACCTTTCGACAGCTGACTTTCCACAGTCCATAAAAGCCGCTTACATTCACTGCCCGGTCCGACTCTATATATCCAATCCTCTGCGCTGCTTCCAATGCCAGCCCTACGGCCGCTCCAAAAATGTCTGTCGGGGCCCGCCTACCTGCCATTGGGGGGAAATAGGCCATGACCGTACAGACTGCACTGCGAAGGATAGATGTGTAAACTGTAAAGGGGAGCATACCTCTTTTTCCCGCTCTTGCCCTACCTGCATCAATGAAAAAAAAAGAAATCACTGCAGTAAAAATTAAAGAGGAAATTTCTTACCCAGAGGCACGACTATTGTTTCTTCACATCCACCAGTCTCTGTAGTTAGTTATGCAAATGCTGTGAAAAAAACTTTAAATGTAGCTCAACACAGACATAAAAAAATAACTTTAAAGAATGTTCTAAATCTCCAACACCACTAAAACGAAAGGAATTGCAAAATCTTCTGGCAATTCCTCATCCCAAATTAAAAATAAGGGAACAGTCAGGACAGCTAGCAATTCCCCAAAAAAACCCAAGAGTCGAAGGGCCCGTCTTCGGGAACTGAACTCGCCAAAACTCTCGAAGAAATTAGCCAATCTATCCAAAAAATCCCACCCTATCGTTAAGACGGATCTGACGGACATGCATCCATCAGATGATGATGAACATTGGTGATGATGATGGTACATTGGGTGAACTGGCGGATCACATCTCGAATCTTTAATACTATACCCCAGTGACACCTCTGAAGTAAGTGCCGGGCCTGACGCTTGTCAGATAACCGGAGAGCTGCCTCCCCTTGTTGAGCTCCATGGTGGGTGGAGGCGTACTGGGATGAACATACAAGAAACTCATGGAACCCAAAATTGACTCTACCTCTGAGGAGCACTATATGAATAATCCTGAATTATCACGATATTTCGTAATGAAAACGAAAGAAACTTTTACAAATGTATCTCCATTTCTTATAGAAAAGGCTGTAAGTAGCACTGTAGGAACTGTTAAAACGATACGAAAGATGCGCTCCGAGGACTTGTTCCTCGAAGTTTCTTCTTCGTAGCAGGCGACAATCCTTGCTAACCTACACAAATTAGCTCACCTTGATGTAAACATTGTTCTTCATGGCAGTCTCAATTTTTCGCGTGAGGTGATATCTCCAGCGGATTTCTTAAATGTGCCCTTCGAAAAGATATTAGAAAATTTGCGAACCCAGAAAGTATGTGGAGTCCGGCGTATTACAATATGTAGGAATGGACAGGTGATTAATACAAAACACCTCATTCTGACATTTTCAACGCCCGACCTCCCACAATCGGTAAAAGCTGCATATATTCACTACCCAGTCCGACAATATTTACTCAACCCTCTGCGCTGCTTCTAATGCCAGCAATATGGTGACTCGAAAAATGTCTGTCGGGGCCAGCCTACCTGCCCTCGTTGTGGGGAAATAGGCCACGACAGTAATGATTGCATCAAGATGTAGAAATGCGCGAATTATAAGGGCGAGCATCCATCTTATTCACGCTCCTGTCCTCAATGGTTAAAAGAGAAATAATAAACATAAAAAAAAAAAATTTTAAATTCATATCCTTAGACTTGGCGTATTGTTCCTTCACGCATGCCAGTCTTTGGAGTAAGTTACACAAATGTGAAAAAAACACTTAAAAGTAGCTCAACAGAGACTAAAAAAAAAATAGAAATTAAAGAATGTACTGAATCTCCAACATGCATCAAAATGAAAGGAATTGCAAAATCTTCTAGCAATTCTCCATCTCAAATTTAAAATAAGGGAATTGTAAGGACTGCTAGCAATTCCCCCAAAAAACCCAAGAGTTTCGGGAACTGAACCCCCCAAAACTCTCGAAGAAATTATCCAATCGGTCCAAAAATTCCCACCTAATCTTAGAGCAGAATTTGATGGACTTGCATTCATCAGACGATGACGAAACTTTAATGGACGGCCTTCCGGACAAATCTACATCTAGCTCCGAAAGAGGAGCGAGTGCACATTAATGTTCTTTGTTTCTTGGAACTGCCGCGGTTTGAGGACTCGTATTGGTGACCTTAAATCCATCATATTCAAGTACCAGACCGCATGCGTTGCTCTTCAGGAGACGTTTCTGAGGAGTACCATCACGATGCGAGTGCGTGGTTACAATTGCATACGACGGGGTGCAGAATGCCATGCATCGCTAACCGGTGGAGTATGCCTTTTCACGTCCCATCTTTATCCCAGTATTGTCGTCACACTTCACACATTATTACAGGCTGTGGCCGTACGGATTCACATCCATTCTCTAGTTACAGTCTTCTGTATCTATTTACCACCTAATGATGTTATACCACAAGTGGATTTAAATCATTTGGTCAATCAATTGCCAGCTCCATTTATTTTACTCGGTGACTTTAACGGACATAGCCCTCTGTGGGGACATGATGGTACAAACTCTCATGGGCGACAGATCAAACAGTTGATCTCTGATCACTATCTCTGTGTACTCAACAACGATGAGAAACGTATTTCCATGCATCCACAAGGACATTTCACTCCCTTGATCTAGCAATCTGTTCGCCAAGTGTTTTACCGTTGTTGAACTTTGAGGTAGATAACGATCTATATAACAGTGATCATTTCCCTCTACTAGTCTAGCATGTTAATGGCACGTCCTCCCACTTATAATTTCTATCGCGTTCACTGTGGTAAATTCACACGAGAAGCGGTTATAACCGACGAATTGGTTCTGTGCAGGGAAGTTGACGATGCCGTTCTCAATGTCAACGATGCTATTATGAAGGCTGCCGATGCAGAAATTCCTAAAACATCGAAATCTCATTGGAAGCTGTGCAAACCATGGTGGAATTCTGCCTGTCACCAAGCCAAAAAGGAACAAAGGAGAGCTTGGTGTATTTTCCCCACCACTATTATTCTCATAGCGTTTAAACGTGCAAAAGCGTCAACTCATAGAAGACGACGTCAAAATCAGAGAGATTCTTGGATCCAGTACATATCTTCGATCACATCGTCAACTACGAGTCAACAGTTATGAAGGAAAGTAAGAGCAGCGAATGGTCTCTATCGTGATTTTACCTTTCCGATACTGGAAACTTCGACTGCTGTTTATTCGTCACCGACTGATGTAGCCAACTTGATTGGCGAAACATTCGCTAGTGTGTCAAGTTCCGATTCTTATAGCGCTACATTTCTAGCGACTAAAAATCGTTCAGAGCGTAAGCCTATCAACTTCAGGTGCCGACAATTTCTACATTATATTTGTGACTTTTACATGTGGGAATTGATGAGGGCCTTGTCATCGGCCTACAATACCAGTCCAAGACCTGATAGAATATCGTACTAAATGCTTCGTCACTTAAACAAGGATTCACTACTAAGTCTTCTTTACCTATTCAATCGAATCTGGAAGGAGCAATTTTATCCTCGCGGATAAAAAGACGCCATAGTAATACCTATCCTAAAACCTGCAAAATATCCAAAAACCTCTCAGCTATCGACCAATAGCACTCACTAGCTGCCTTTTTAAGATTATGGAACGTATAGTCAATGCCCATCTCATTTATCAGCTGGAGAAAAAAACCAATGTATTCCTCTATTTTAGAGCGGTTTTCACAAAGAACGATCCAATCTCAAGAATATCATCTCCCTGGAAAGCAAAATTAGAAAAGCTTTTGTCCAGAGGAACCATCTTGTCTGTCTTTTCCTTTGACATCGAGAAGACATATGATCGTATTTGGCGCTATAGGATACTTCACACTCTATATGGTTACGGGCTTATAAGCAATTTGCCTTGCTTCATACAAAACTTTTTAGCTGCCCGAAAGTTTAAAGTTCGTTTAGGTGACATTCTATCCCCATCTTTTATTCAAGCTGAGGGAGTACCTCAGGGGAGTATTTTAAGTGTCACCCTTTTCATCTGTCATATTTCACACATATTATCTATATTTCAGCCCTCTATACAGACTTCATTATATATGGACGATCTACAGATAAGTTGTGAAGGCTCGGACATGCGTTTGATAGAGCGTCAATTACAAATTGCCGTTAACAAGCTAGTTAAATGATGCAACATGAATGTTCACAGTATTTCTGCCAGTAAAAGTTGCTGCGTACACTTCTGCCTTAAACGGGGTCTTCATCCCGACCCTGCAATATGCATCTGTGAAACACATATTCCAGTAGTTCCAGTAGGTTTTTTTTTTACTTTTTGGATCATTGTTTGGTGCAGCTTAGCCTAATTTGGCTCTTGGGCCATAAAATCAAACAATCAAATCAAATCAAACCAGTAGTTACCAAAGTGCGATTTCTTGGAGTAATATTCGACCACCGACTCACTTTCCTTCCGCATATTTTACATCTGCGAAGGAAGTGTGAAAAGTCCTTCAACATCCTGAAAGTTCTATCGAACACCGCTTGGGGTGCGGATCGGACATCTCTGCTCCGAATATATCAATCCATCGTACTTTCCCGAATCGATTATGGTTCTGTTGAACACGGATCTGCTCGCGACTCTACGCTTAAAAAACTTGACCCAGTACATCACGCAGCATTGAGAATCTGCTCTGGTGAGTTTCGCATATCACCGGTACAAAGTCTCTACGTTGCTTGCAACCAACTCTGGACCTTAGACGGAAAAAGCTAGCTCTCGCTTAATATTTTAAGATCTTGTCCGTGCCTTCACATCCTCTGAAAAATGTGAATTTGACTATAAGCATGAAGAGAATTTATGATGCTCGATCACATAACATACGATCATTTATGGAAAGAACGAAGCTTCTGTTATCCGAGCTCAACCTACCTGATGTGGATATCCACCAAAGAAATATTTAGCAGTTCCAACCATGGAATACACCTCGTTTCCATTATATTAACCCTTTCGCTGCATACAACAAATCCGGCATAGCACCAGTCGCTTTTCAACGCATCTTTGGTTACCATCGGAGTCGGTATAGTGATTATTCTCCCATCTACACAGATGGTTCGAAACGAACAGATTACGTTGGGTGTAAAGTCGTGATGGAAGATAATATGTGCGGTTATCGGCTCGATAATTATTGCAGCATTTTCATTGCCGAAACCATCGCCTTGTATCGCGCACTTCAATTAACTGACCCCAGAACACCTCGTAAATACTGTATCTATACTGATAGCATGAGTGTCTTAGAAGCGGTAGAAAACTACAGTGATAAGTGTCATCCTGTGGTGTGTGATATAATAGACATTACGAGTCGATTGCATGACAAGGATTGTGATATACAGTTTTGCTGGATACCAAACCACGTGGGTATTACAGGCAACGAGCAAGCGGACATCGAGGTTCGGTCGGCAACAACAGAATTGCCGGTAACAGTTCCCCTTTGTGACATGAAGCGCGTCATCCAGCATCGTATTGATAGTGCCTGGCAGGAATCATGGAATTCACAGACTAATAACAAACTGCACTGCGTGAAACCTGTCATTGGAGCTTGGCCTATAATGACGATGCGAAGAACCGATGTTACGCTGACTCGGCTTTGCATTGGTCATACTCATCTTACGCATAGACATCTTTTATTGGGTGAGAATGCCCCAAAATGTCCTTCATGTAAAGTCCCGTACTTTGTTCATGACATTTTAATAGATTGTCCAGTTCTTAATCATCATCGCATCATTTTTTTTCGTACATCAATTTTATCTTTATCTGATTTGGTTGTGGAAAATCCTGAAAACTTGAACATTATTAGTATTATTATTATTATTATTTATTTATTTATTTATTTATTTATTATATTATTGAAATTCTACTGAAACATTTTGAGCAAAAATCTGACTTTATCAAATTATTTACGATTTAGAACCAGTTTTCAAAGTTTCATTACTTTTTGAATCATTGTTTGGCGCAGCTTAGCCTAATTTGGCTCTTGTACCATAAAATCAAACAGCCAATCAATCTTACCTTTGTATTTCTACTGAAACGCTTCTTTAAAGGTGCAAGGTTGAAAATTTTGGATTTTTTGTACGGATTTATCCACGGTCTTGATTATTGTTTCATTTTGAATGTTTATGGTTTCTCATTTTTCAGATACAATAAAGTTTTGGAATTCGGTCTGTTCAAAGTTGGGTATGCGATGTAAAGATAACCGGAAGGTCCAGGTTCAAAATCAAATCCCTTCAATTAGAATAGTAGATGAATTAATTTTTATGCATTAGTTTCCTGGCATAAGTAAAATCATTTTTCGAAAATACACGCTGTCCTTTTCAATAAATACCATACAAAGGTACTTTTTTTAAGATATCTGAAATTAACCTATACTCAAATATAAGTTACATACTATCGCTATATAAGTTACATACTACTGGGCATTTCTTTCTTTTTTTTTTTTTTTTTTTTTTTTTTGCAATGAATTTTAGGAATGCAAATCTCTCTCTCTCTCTCTCATTATTATACAATACACATTTTGAGGTTTGAAGACATTGGTCAAATTTTACCTTATTTCTGCTAGATTTTCCTTTTCATTTCATACATTTGCACAAAAGTAAGGAGAGATAAAACACTGTATTTGTTTTTGCATCAAAAGTAAGTAAATAAAACATTATGAATTACTAAGAAAATTCATTTAGAAACTTCAGAAAAAGAATTACATTTAAAAAAAGAGAGAGAAAAAGAAATTAAAAGTAAAATAATAAAATCTAGGAGAGCTTTTTTATGTTGGATTCAGACTTCTTTCTCTAATGGTAATTGAATACTGATGTAAATGTCTCCTTCTGCAGGTGAAGTAACACATTGAAGGTAAATTTAAAAAATGTATCTAGTATATTTTGAATTATTAAATGGAAGTATTGCTGTTACTGCAAGTATCTGGGTTTAAATGCAAGTTGCACAACTTTAAACGATGTTTCGGCTCAATGTTCAAATCTTTTACCATAGGGACTTTTCTATGGTGCACTCTATTTTTTTTCATGGCTTTTAATATTTAATGTTTAACTTTACGCCCAAAATCTTCACAAAAGTGCAGTAAAAAAAGAGAGAGAGAAACTTTTTTGCATGTTTTACCGTTCATAAAAAGTTATCTTCTTCAAATCCATAAGGATTATAGAATTACTAAATTAATTAATAACCTTCTTTAAAAATTTGTTAATCAAGATGCTTTCACTTTCTCTTCGTAAAAATTTTTTTTTTTTTTTCTTTTTTTTTTTTTTTTATTCCCCAGAGAGCCAACTCGTCAGAAATCTGAAATTCTTGATTAAGTTTCTTCTTCATTTTTCAACCATCTTTCATTAAATAAATAAATGAATAAAAAGTAAATGACAATTAGCGAGGATTAACATCAGAGCAATAATTTTGTAATTTCTAAGTACAGTGAAATACATTTAACGCGAAAAAATGCTTAAGACGAAATATTGGTTAACACGAAATAATGCAACGGTCCCGACAAACTACTATGTATTTTAATGCACTTTTTCTCTTAACACGAAACAAAAATCGCTTAACACCAAAAGATTTTTCTTCTGGGAATGAGCAAAATACGGAAAACACCAGCCTTATCAGACTGTCCTACTGTATCATCCAAAGAATCCATTGTAGTAGATGATGATAATGTGGGTACAGCCCCAATTATGGAACACAAAGACATTTTAGAATCCGTTCAAAGCTCGAAAAGTAACATTGATGCAGATTCCATCGGCAAAAATAAAATGAATAATGCAGCTCCAATCCCCACGTCATTTGAAATGAGGAACACCACGAAAAATGTGTTCAGTTACTTTGACGCCTATTCTAATGGTGAAATGAATAATAAAATGGATGACATAGAACAATTTGTTGACAATTTGATGCTAAAAAGAAAATACAAAGAAAAATATGTCAGATTATTTTCCAAAATTTAAAAAAAAAATGTTTTTTTTTTCCAAAGAACTTGAAATTGTTGTATTAAATTTCATTAAGGTCATGGGAATGATTTTGTGTCGTTGCTTTTAATTAATTGTTTTTGTTGTTGTTACTAATGCCACCTGTGATCGTCAAAGGCCAGATCGAGGTCCACAAAATTCATCATGGTAGAGGGCTAAGTGAGGCCTGTCGTTAGCTGCAGCTTTGAGCACCATACAGGTGACAGTAAGATTTGATTCTGGTCCACCCCAATTTAGAGAGAGAAAACCCTGAGGGTGGTCAAGGGTCTCCCACCTCTCTTCTCCTTCCACCAACCGCACGAGAGGACTTGCGGCTCGACGGCTATTTAGAGTACCCCCATGCCGCAAAGGCACTATACATTTACGAACATCCATGTCTTCTCCGGGATTCGAACCCAGTCCCTACGGCACCCCAGTCAGCATCGCTAACCACTATACCGGTTGGGTGACGCTTTTTATTAATAACACGCATATATACATATCAATGAAAATAAATTATACTCTAATGAACTTAATTTGTTGAAATATTTCTTTTTCCTTTACAATACCGTTTAACACGAAAAAAATATTTTGGTTCACTTAATTTCGTGTTAAACAATTTTCACTGTAGATTATAACACTATTGACGAGGATTATGCTTTTGTTGGTTGAATGATTGCTTAGTCGCACTCTCTTGAAACTATGCGAGGATAATCAGGCGGTTGTCGAATTGTGATTGTATACAGTAGATTAGAGCATTCAATATAAATAATTAAAAATGAATTTCGCGTATTATTTTCCCATATGAGTCTTGTCTTTTTATGATTGATCGAGTCCATTCAGCAACAAGAACAAAATAAAAATTTAACATTCTTCTCTATTAGACTAAGAATGAATTGCTGCTTTAAATCTAAATAATTTAGTTATTTTATCTTTATTAGAATTATCTACTAGGAAAAAAAAAGAAAGACAAATGATTACAACTATGGTTTGGGTAATCAAGGCATTCAAAAGTGGAAACGGAAACGAAATGTGCACTTAAGGTGACTTCCTACCTTGAAAATGTCGTTTTTCGTCTACTTAAGGCACTTTTTTTTATTTCAAAATCTTATAGAGCGAACATTTTTCTTTCCAAAACAGTTATTTTTTTTTTCCATTACGCGAAATAGAAATAAAGTTATAGGGATTTTAAAAATCATCACTCTATACAAAAAAGGTAGTAAGATAAAACTTTAAATGAATTTTTCTCAAAATTATGTTTTCGAAAGAAACGCTTTACCAGATACATGATATCTTAAAAACCAAACCAGATAACGTTTTGAAATTTTGTTAGAATGTTTATTGTATTATTTTTCATAAAGTGGACCACATAGGTTTTGTTGTAGGTTAAATATTTTTTCATTTAGGGTAGTTTTTATAAAGAAAAAAATTTAAAAATATCTAAATTTTCATATTATGTATAATTGTCTGTATTGTTTTGTATTTTAATATTTCTCTTAGATTTTGGTTCATTTTGAATAACACCATAATATGTATGTTGTGTATAAAGAAAATTATGAAAATTGTATTAGAAATTTTTATACAGTGTTACCCGTTTTAGTTAAAATTTGGTAAAATTTCCTTGGAAACAACCAATTTTTCTAAAGGTGCAATATTTATTTAAAATTTTTTATGTATTTACATATTTTTTTTCTTTATTTTTCTTCCTGAAAACACTCAATTTGTTTCAAAAATTTGTTTTTTTTTTAAAATTGGGTCCAAAGGTAGGCAATCACCTTAAATCAATAAAGAGCAACCGAAAGTATATAATTTAACCTTTATTCTAAAATATTCTATTATGTATATTACTAACAATTTATCATAGAAGATTTTAGTACTAATACTTCATTGTGTTAATCTTTAACGAATCAATTAAATGTTTAATAAAAAAAACCGTGAAATGATTTGTTCCTAATTTTGATGCAGAGGTATTTTATTTTATAGTTTGTTCAGAAGAACAATTAAATTGTTTAATTATCTAAATTGCTTTTATTCCGCCTTCCTATTTGCAGTGAAATTTAGGATTATTGTCCTTTTATTTAATTTTTCAACGTATCTCTGAAAATGGTAGCATACAATTAGTTTCTTTTTCACTGTGGGATACAAACTTATTTGAAACATCTGTAAATACGTTGAATTGTTGTCTGCTGTGCTAATACGTATATAATGGTCCAAAAGTGTAACACTTTTTATTACTTCTGCTGTTCTAATTACAGTTGAGTGAAATTACTATTAATGTTAATGACTCAAATAAAATTTCTGAATTAAGAGATACTTGCTGATTGATTAGCTAATTGAATCAAAATAGGTGATTGACAGAAAAAAAGATATCTTACACTTGCAAAAAATAAATAGTGTTACATAAATACTTAAAACTTGTGACATTGTATTTTTGTTATAAATTTTTGTTTGTTATTTAATTAGACTACCTTGAATTTTTCAGTCATTCTTTATTTTCATATTTACAATGATGAGGTTGTGGAAGGAGTCAAATTGATGCAATTTATAAGCTAAATACATGAATAAATGTTGTTATATATGTGAATCCCTCATGTGATGGCAGCATTGCCGGCGCCCTGACACGTGACTGAGCGCGCTTCACAGGGATGCGTGCTGAGACCCCCAGATACAGAACAGACGGGTAGATAGATAGGTGAACGACGGAAGACCAAAAGAAACAACGAGTATCTAAAAGATGAATTTGAGCCACTTGGCAATGACGCTTATTTAATTTAGTATAGTATTTGTGTAGTCCCCTTTTGTTTATTACAGATAGAATAAATATTTTTGTTTATTAGCTCTTCGTGTTAACTAGCTAAAGAACCAACTCAAACACAACAATTTGGGGTACGGTATATAGAACTCAGTGTAATCTAAATACTACATATATAAAACGCATTTCGTAAAATTAAATTTATCACAACAAAATTAGCCTATGACAATAAGAATTCATATTAAATTGTTTCCAGATTGTACAAATTTTGTACAATTTTACATTATTCGAATAATCTAAGTTTTGGCCATGTTGTTTCAATCAACTCCCAATGCCGTTAAAGATCCATTCTATAAATAAGCTGATGCACAACTAAATCCGGCGAATCTAAGAATCCTCACGAGTGTAAGCGCTTAGAGAGTGGAGTTGACCGTGGTTCAGAATACAAATACATCAACAACATCATATATCTTCTAAATAGGTCGTTATTAAATAACCAAGCATTCAAATGGTCTATATTTTGCAGCTTTTAAACACATGAGGTTTATCATCAATTACTCTTTTCGATTAAACAAGCTAAATATAACATAAACAGGGCATTGAATGATAGATGTGAAAAAGATTAAATCCTGAAAAATTTTAATAAAAACGTTATACGTAAATTAACATAAATTTGCTCTATAGTTTTAACCAAAATAAATTAAAAGATGCTTGTAGAATATAAATTGCTTGTTTTTCAATGTAATATTTGTATTAAAAATATTTTATATGAAGTCACTCTTTTTGCTAAAATTTTACTTAATAAAATAAAATTTAACAAAATAGCTTTTACCAGTTGCTTTAGTTTAAACGACTTGAAAAGTCCGTTTTCTTGAAAAGTCGGAAACTTTCTTTTCTGTTTGTTAGATTATAAACTTAAAGTTAGAATTCAGCTATTGTTTTTCCCCTTCTCTCTACTGATGCATAAGTTAAGTTTTTTTTATTTTTGTATAATTCTATCAATCCATTTAGACTTTGTATATTTCTACTAACTGAAATGGAAATATCGAACATCTGTACTAAAAGTTTTCTAATTTCTTTTCATAAAATTTAACACTTTTTAAAAACGTCTAACTTTTTTTTAAAAAAAATGTATGATTGTCTTTTAATTAGTAAGAGCATTAGTAAGTAATTTAGTAAAAGCATTTTTGATTTTAAAAAAAAAGTTTATTTTTTGCTGTGAATAACTAAACGTGTTATAGAATTACATAAATAAAATATAAAAATGCTAAGACATATGAATGTCAAGTAAAATTATTCATATTTATTTTTAATCTTTCGAATGTGTTACTTTAAAAAAAAAACCTGAGAATTTAATCACAGTAATTATGAATCACTTCGAAACTTTAATTAAAAATACGACACACTCATAATTCAGACAAAAATCACTCATTAATGCTTTTAATTTAATACATAAATAAATTCTTTTTTTTTTTATTTGCCTCGTGTAAATTAAGATCGTATTAGAAATAAGGTTGTAAGCTAATAAATTTAGAAACAAAAATAAAGTAATTTAGGGAAAAAGCGTTAACATAAAAATTAATGCATACACAAAATAATGAATACTGCAGTTTATAGCCTTTCATTAAATTTTTCCACATTAACGTCAAGACAAAATTAAAATACTAAACTATAAAAGAACACTTAATTCAAAAACTGTTTATCTTTTATGATAAGCATTTTATTATTTCTACGTTTTAATAAAAAGTTTTAAATTACTTCCAAAAAAAATAAAAATAATAACCTTTCATCGCTTAAAAAATATTTTTTCATTATTAGGCCAAAAGGTAAACAGAATTTTCTCATCAAATATTCGCAAATTAAATAACTTCTCTGCAATAATTTTCAATGGCAGCTTGAATTTTTGCGTTTTTATCCATTTTAATTATCTTATTATGCTTTGGCATTATCATTGTGTCAATACACGTTTATTAAAAATATCTCTTTAGTTTTAGGACGTCAAATAAAGACACATATTTGTTGACTGAATTCGAATTTTAAGAAAATAATAATAACGTTTGCGATCACATAAATACAATTTTTACAATTTAATAAGCCTCTATAAATCTATAATAAAATATTGCACTCTAAGTATTTTATAATATCACATAAAAAAAGATTTCCAAATTTGAAAACATTTATATAATATATATATCTTTTTATGTGGATTGTGTGTATAATTTTTTCTGTATATCAAGATCTTATTAATAGCTAAGGAAAAAATCATGCATATTAATTTCATTTTGTTTTCATGTATGAAAAAAAAACTTTAAAAAAAAAAATGCTAATTTTTTTTTTTTTTTTTTTTTTTTTTTTTGTATTTTCAATAATTTTTTTTTCATTTTTTTTTCTATTCTTATAGTAAAATAAAAACAAATTTATATCTCGTTACCAAAGATAATTTGAAATTTGAGATGCAATATTCGTGTTAAAGTCATCTCAGTGGCTTAGAGGAACCGTGCCCATCACGTAAGCAGAAGGATGCGGGTTCAATCCCGCATACTTTCAAGATGCGGAGTCACATACTTTCAAGAGTCAATATACTTTCTAGATGCGGAAATCGTAGTTACACATGTCATGTGATTATGTGGCATGCAAAAATATCTCTTGAGTACCAATTTTGCTCTAGTACTCTCAGCAAAATTCGATCATGACAATATTTAGCATCCGACGAGAGTGATGCTAAATATAGATCACTATCAAAATGTCGTAGTGATGACCGTCACTAGATAGCACTACCACTGAAATGGCGTTTACACTTCCGTGTCTGAAAAGACTTGTGTGCTAAAATGCAATCCATCTGTAAAAAAAAAAAAAAAATAGGATTTTCTTTTTCATTGTGGCAATAGAAGTGTTTGAGAAATATTATAAATAAAAGAACAACAAATTTAGACCAAAGTTAATTTGAGGAACACTAATCGTATTTTGATTTCTAGTGTTAAAGTTCTAAAGTAAATGTTTATTTAAAAAATAAAACACTTGTACTTTTATAAAAATTTAAATATTCTATTAGTGTCCTGTACTAGAGAAATAAGAAGACTGCATGTGACGATCTTCGTAAATTTTGAAGTATGATCAAGAGAGGCAACATATTTTATCAACAAATATGGACATCAATAGAAGTTAAATAGATTTAAATTTAAAAGAATTATTCTTGCGAAGCTGTTGTAGATTCAATGCACATAGTCTTTAATTCTTCTTTAAATATAGATTTTCGACTTACCAAAAAAAGAAAATTGATACCATAAAAAAGAAATAGATAATCAAAAATGTAATGAATAGTGATTTCTAGATGCTTTAAGTCTATCACAATTGCACAGAGAATATAGGATGATATCCAGTGGTCATAATGAGCCCTATTTTAAGATTTTAGGTCATACAGTCTTAAAATTAAAAAAAATACTAATATACAAAAGAAAATACACACACACAAAAAAAAAACTTCCTTAATAACCCAACTAATATATTGAATTTATTTTATATTTTCGTAAGCCCACTTTCAAAGGCTTCAACTGATATACGTATGTGACATACAGGAGAGGGAAACATTAGAAGAGTGCGAAGCGAGACGAGACAAAACATGTAGCTAAAACAATGCAGCTGCAATAGTATAACTTATTTACCGTGGTGTTATTATGAGAAATGGTGTTATTCTATGAAGTAGCGTTTTTATAACTTTTCACGTACTGTTATGAATTGTGAACTGTTTCAATGCATCATAACATAACTTAACGTCATGAGTAATTATATTCCACATTTTTCTGGGAACCAGCGAAATTGTCTCGCCGACCATCACTTTGGCGACCTATGATTTAGGCTGTACTTGGATAGATCTGAACCTATCAAGAACGTATGGGGAATACTCATTAAGAATGCAAATAATCATAAGTAGAAAACAAACTGAAGAGAGTGGTACAAAAAGATAAAGTATAATAAAAGAGAAGAGTAAACATAGATAAAAAATGTAGGTTCTAAAAGCTTTAGAAAATAATTCATTGTAATGAAAATGAAGGAAACGTACCGTATTTGCTGACTTGGGGACTCTTCGTCTAATCTGACCATCTCAAATTTTTCTTTAAATGTGCAAATTTTTTGACACATTTTGGATTCTATTTTATAACATGCTCGTTCTATAAGTTTTCTCAAATCCTTCATGGAAAAAATATTTCAAACATAATTTTAATAACTTTCTTAAAGTTATGAATTATTACATTTTGTTACAAATTGTTTCATTTCTTTTTTTTAATAGCGAAACATTGTCATTTCTTAACTTTTGGGCCGGAATGTATCTATATATTTTTCATTAAAATCTTATGGTAATTTAGTTTAAATGACAATGTGTATTTAATTTTTACTTTACATTTCTGTAAAATTATTGAATTTGACTTAAATGTAGATCTAAGTCGTATTTTTTTCAGTAAGAATTCAGGTAGTAATTTCGAAAAATATCATTTAAGTACATCAGAAATCTCAAATTCTTAAAAAGTAAGAATGGAAAAAATCAAAAGTTTTTAAAAATTTTGTATGGTATATCCTAAATAAATTCACTTGGTGCAACCATACTATCATACGCTCCATTTTAAATTTTGTTTGTACAATGAAAATTTAGAGTATATAGATAAGAGAACGTTGTCATATTTTTGAAAAAATTACCTCTCTGTTAATCCCTTTCAACAATGCTGAAGTTTCTGCCTTCCCCCTGATTCTTTTCTTTTAACATCCAATTCCGTCTATGTATCTGTGCTCCTTGTCCCATTAAATATAAATGGTAAGAAGCTATCCATGAAAAAAATAGAGGAAAAATGCGTTTCTCAATAAAGTAGCATAATCCTTTTCCAAACTTCCGTTCAATTTTTTTTAAATAAATTCTTATTCCTTATCGTGACATGCTTCATTAATCTCGTTTTTTCCCTTCATTTTCAGAAAGCTGTGAAGTGCACACAAATCAATACATATACTTAAACTTACCAGAAAACGTTAAAATATTATTTTTTTTTATAATATTCAAAAAGTTTTTTAAAAAATGAGATTTATTAAAATTCAGACAGCTGAGCCTTACATAACAGGAATGTTTATCATTAATCAAGAAAGCTGTTTACCTCCGTCTTTTCTTGGGCATTATGAAAAAAAATACATTTTTGTTCAAAACACTATAAACGCAAAACCTTTTTTTTTTGTTGTTGTTGTTGTTGTTGAAATTTACATTTAAGTCCTAATACGATAAAATAAAGCCAAAATCACAAAAAAACTCCACTAAAACTGGTAGATTGGACAAGGTAAACTTTGTAAAACTTTATTAACTTTTGAAATATGCTAAAATAAATATGTTCTAATTAATTAAAATATTTTTATGATAAAATAAATCAAAATGCGCAAAATTTACACTGAAATAAACCAGAATTTTTCGAAGCCTGCCGTCCAGTACAGTGGTTAGTGACGCTGGCTGCTGTGCCGTTGAGCCTGGCTTCGAATCCCGGAGAAGGCATGGATGTTTGTAAATGAAAAGTGCCTTTGCGGCATGGTGTTATTCTAAATAGCCATCGAATTGCAAGTCCTCTTGCGATGTTGGTGGAAAGGGAAGAAAGATGGGAAACTCTGAACCCCGCAGGGTGTTCTCCCTCAAAACTGGGGTGGAACCGAGTCAAATCGCATTGTCACCTGTATGGTGCTCACAGATACGTCTAACGACAGGTGTACAACTAGACCTTTGCCACGATGAATTTCGTAGGCCTTGATCTGATGTTACTGTCGGTCAGGTGGCATAAGTAACAACAACAGAATTTTTCGATTAATAAACCGATGTACTAAATAAAAATATTTCAAATTCTAGTTAGTTTTAGACCGAAATTGTTCTGATTGTGAAAATAAGCTATTATGTATTATAAAATCACACTTCGAAAGTTATCCTCTATAAGTATATAGATTTTTAAAAATATATTGCTTTATATTCAAAAAGAAAATGAATGAGTTTAAAATGTTTAAATTTTCTTACTGAAATTAATGATTTATGACTTTATTCCAGATAGAACTAAAGTTTTTATATAGTTGATGGTAGAACCTAGAAGAGAGAGAGTTTTTCTATGAAACAAAAAGTTTTCTAGAAAATCACATCTAATAATGAAATGATCTTAGAATTCACAATCCTTCATAGTTGATATCAATTTTATGTGTTTATATGTAAGCACAATAAGTTGGTCAAAATTTTGTGGACTACTAATTAACAAGTTGGGGACACAAGAACTTCTAATTTAAATAATTTTCAATTTAACTGTAATTTAAATATTTTTCAAAATGTTCCTGGATAGTTGTTATATTCATGTTTGTTATGGGGAATATCTTACAGCTGTTTATAAATTTTCCCTTTTGTTTATAATTTTCCCTTAAGGCATTTTTGTTTCATAGAATACATTAATTGCTCTCTGTAAAAGTTGATGCATTTACAGAAAATAAAAAGGGAATGTCTGCAAATCTAATCTATTTTTGAAAAATAAGTCAGCCTTTTTTAGTTCAGTCTTTTTCTCGTAAAACTGAATTTCTCGTTTCGACAGAAAAAAATTATTAAATTTGGGAATAAAACTATTCACTTTCAAAACGATACTGAAGTTTTGCTCATCAATTTGTGAAATGTAACATTAGACTTAAAAAGCCCAGTGGCTGAGTGGTAGCGTATCGTGCTTCCACGCCACAGGTCCAGGGTTCAGACCTCGGAGTGAGCAAGGTTGAATCAGCCTTTCATCCCTTCAGTGGATCGATAAATGAGTGCGAAGCTTGCTAGAAAAAAAAACACTGGGGATTTTGCGACAGACTGAAGACCTGACCGGAACATCATGCTCATGCACCTCAGTGTACAAGGTCACGAAAACTGAGATGGACACAGTGGTCCTTGGCCCTCATGACCAAGTGACGGGACCGACACCTGAGGTGGCACCCCTCTCTTCTAACTACCACACCACACCAACGGGAAGATGTTTGAGCTCTCGACAGATTTAACGTGCATCGCTCCCCTATACTGCGGGTCTTCAGCGGCGCTCGGCTCGAACTCATGACATGTCGGCCACGAGTCCTTTATCTAGGTTACTAGGCAATCACAGTCACAAAATATGATAGAAAGAGCTCTATGGAATTTAATATAATTAATGCATACTGATTATTCAGAAAACCAATGATAGAAGTTATTTCCTTCCCAGGATCTCGTCATATCCAGAATAGACGTAATTGTGTTTAAATTGTACTAAAAGTTTAGTAAGCTTGTAGAATGGAGGTAGGTAATATGCTCATGATTATACTGTATAAGATTTTTTTTTAAATTAATTTATTTGCAAAACTCCTCATGCTCCACATTGCATAACATAGAGCTTACAGACGTAAGTGGTAACACACAATTATATCTTTAAAAAAAAATCATTTAAGACAAAAACATAAAATAAAAAGGAAGAGTGGAAATACACAAATATAAATAAGGAGAGGTACCAATGTATATATAACGTTAAAAATCTATACAGTAAACAAATTTTCTTAAGACATTTAGGCTTTCAGTACAATTGACCAACAAAGACAAAACAGGTGGCCAGGAAATACCTAAACGTTTCAACTCCTTTTTAAAATTCTCTCTTTTACAGAAATAAAGTTTACAATACAACAATACATGTTCCACAGTTTCAGCATCCTGACCACAAGAACAAATATCACTACCAATTAAATTAAATCTAGATAAATAGCTCTTAAAATTTCCATGTTCTATTAGAATGTGGGATAATTTGAAATCAGTAACAAGTTCCTTACATTTAAGCCGTTGATAAATGGTCGGAAAAAACCTTTTAGTCCACAAAGCTTTAGGCGAGGCCAAGAATTCGGTGTTCTAGGAGGAAACAGTTCTTTCCCAAGCTAAATGCTTCCAGTGGAACAATGGCACAGACATCAAAAGGTTCATACCTTGGCAAGTTGCCTTTTTGGCCAACTGATCCACTCTATCATTGCCGAGATTTCCGCTATGGCCCCGAGCATAAGAAAAGGGGATGTCACAGTCTAGGTAGTACAGAATAGACTGAATCTCTACAACAAGTTTTTCTGTAGAATTTACGTTGAGCAAACAATGCAGTGAAGAGAGTGAGTCAGTGCAGATAAGAAAGTTGAGCGTTCCACCTTGGCGGAGAGAATCCTAAATGAATGTTACGGCAAGATTAATGCATAGTAGTTCGGGGCTAGAAAAACAGAGCATTCCTCTTTTAATCGGTGCTGGAAAGTAACATTTTCAATACCTTCCTCGTAAATAACGCAGGCAAGACCAACCCTTCCATTCAATTTACTCCCATCTGTGAAACAAACAGTTTTATATTCTTGGAAGATTTCATTTGAATAAGTCACAAGAGTGATGGGTTTCCTACATGAAGGATGTGGCAATAATGAAACTGGAATCGTCCCATCCAGCGTGCCAAGGCTGGTAATCAAATAGTTTTCCCGAACATCAAGATTGTTCAGAATAACCAAGTCGATAGGTGGTATATCATAAATAGCAAACACTGCTTCATAACTAACAGTTTTGTATTCTTTAATGACACGAAGTAAAAACCTGCGTTGCGTTTTTCTAATAACTCTACTATTAATTTTCTTACTTAAAGAATGTTCCCAAGCTCTCTATGCAAAAGACATGAGAGGTACTATTTTCCTGCTTATAAATTGACTGAAGAACATCAGTTTTCACTCCAAAAGTATTGTTTGGAATTCTTAACAGTCCAAGAAGAATTTTTTCACTTTTACTTAAAACATAAGAGATATGCTCCTTCCACTGCATTTTATTATCTACAATTTTACCCAAGTATTTAATCCTGTGCACTTCTTCAATTATTACATCTCCAAGCTTTAAGTTGATTCTTTGATCTACTGTCGAGTTTTTAAAAATCTTCAATACTTTAAGTGGGATAAACTCCAACTTATATAGCTCTGACCAATCAAAAATATTATTAAGAATGTTTTGTGACAAAGTGCAGACATCCTGAAAGTGTTTACATTGAACAATAAGAAGTACATCATCTGCAAAAGCTATTTTATGACAATTCTGGAACTTTGAGAAATTGCAAAGAAGATCGTTCATAATTAAATTCCACAGAAGAAAACCCATCACTGACCCTTGTGGGCAGCCTTTTCCCAAAACACGATTCTTTGTGACGTTACCCAGTGTAAGCTGTGACGACATTGTAAGAAGCTCCTAATAAGGCAAAAGATGTTTTTAGGAACTTTGAAACTTTTGAACAGGTGCAAGATGCCAGCCCACAAGGCATTATCGAAAGCTCTTTTAATGTCCAAGGAGATTTAAAAAATCACACGGTTTTTGCTTTTTCCCTCTTTGACGATATCACAAAGGCAACTAAGACATCCTCTGCTGACTTTTGAGGTGTAAAACCGTACTGGCCATCACTTAAAAGACTAGACTTTCTTAAATAGTAGTTAAGTCTAGTAATGCAAAGTTTTTCCAAGCACTTTCCCAAACAAGGGAGTAAACTTATGCAACGAATATTTTTTATTTGCGTCCTTGACAATTCAGTACTTTTAGGAAGAAGTACAATTTTTGCTCTCTTCCAAATTTTTGGGAAAACACCCAAATTCAAGCAGTTGTTAAAGAGAGCCAAGAGGACAAAAGGAGAACAATTGTGAAACTTCTTAATCAGTTCATTATTAATTCTGTCGGAGCCAGGTGATTTATTTAAACTTAAATTATCTATAACACAGTCAATTTCGGTTCTTGAAAAAGAGACATCATCGTCGCTTTCTTACATCAATTCAGCTTCGGAACGCAAAACCCTATGTTGAGAATTATCATGACTATTCGGATCACTAGGGAAAGATTTCCTCAAGACGGCATCTATAATATCTTCAAACGAAGAAGTAAAATTGCCAGAGGAAACTTCGATCCCTGAGATTTCAAGCCTTTTGATAAAATTGGTTTTCACTCCGTAAGTATAAATTTTCCTTCAAACATTGTGTGCAGTAATATCAGCGAGAAAAGATTTCTAAGAGTTCATTTTGCCTTCATGAAGTTTGAACTTATATTTTATCCTAATTTGAAAGAAAATTTCTCTATAGACCTCCATCAGAACGGAATTTTTCGTTCTTTGATATCACCTTCTTGCTGCATTCAATTGTTTACGCACGCAAAATAATTCAACAGACCACCAGGGTACTTTATGATAATCACTCTTTTTCAAAGGGATTGATTTTTCTGCAGCCGATATAATTAATTCTTGCACATCTTGGACACATAATTCGAGACAATCAGTCTGTATACAGTTATTTAAAGAATCTAATATGGCATTCTCGGCTTTGGAGCATTGAGAATAAAACATATTCCAATTAGCTCTTTTAGTATTGAAGAGATTTGGAAAGGACTAAACCAAACTTCAGACTTACTATTTGCATCCATACACCACATGTCTTTGTAAAACTCTATTTGAAAATAACTGCTAAATTTTTCTTAGACCCAAATCAATATTAACAGAAGGTTCAAAATAATATGAAAAAACAGAAATATTGTATCCTTCAAAGGAGATGTCAATCATTGCAGAATTGCAATCAAGATTCCTAGGATCGGAAAAAACTGTAATCACCATGTTTCTAACAATAATAGCCACCTTCATAACCTCTGATGTTATATCATAAAAAATTTTGTAAGTGTTCGGAAATCCAGGAAGCTTCCCTTTAAAACAGTGTGGCTCTTGAATAAGAGCAACATCATCATTATCATTTTCAAGATTCAGAATAAATTGCTGCGTAACCTTTTTTGATTTATGCAAGTTAATTTGAACAAAATTAAGATGGTCTAATTAATTTAATTAGATGGTTTAATTAATTAGATAATTTAGATGGTTTAATTAATTTAGTCATAGTCAGTTCGAGCAGCAACTTTATTTCTCATGTAATTATGACAAGACCAGTTAGGTGAAAAAGCCTTATGCTTGACAACCACTTTTTTAGCTTCATTTTTTAACTTTTTATTATATCTGATACAATTTACACATACCTGATTTTCGCAGTTTGAGCAGTTATCATTCTTATGTTCTCCAGCGCAAAAATAACAAGATAGACTATTTGTGCACTCATTAGCTCTATGATTATAACCGAAACATGAAAAACACCTATTTATTACCAAAAAGTCTTCAATACGGCACATGTTCCACATTATTTTTAATAATCCCACCGCATTAACACTTTTCCGAATCTTAGGATGAAATTTAATCACCACAGTTCTCACATGCTGAAATTTCTTCAAAACGAAACGAACTCTAGACTCGTTCCAACACTCATTTGAATCAAGGATTTCTGGATTCTGTTCCCGAATATCATCTGGTAATTCCGAATCGTCTACATCATTTGGCACATTTCTAATCAACATTGTAGGGCTTTTGCGTTTAGGAACAGTTGGCTTCAGGAATTTAGAATTGGCTTCAATCGCAGTCATTAACTTATCTCTATCTTTTTCAAAGGCCCGATTCACTAAAATTCTATTTTCACTGATTTTTTTAAACTGTCGAATCCCTATCTTCTCTTTTCTAGGATTAATTTGAGCTTTAAACAGTTTCCTAACGTCATCAGAATTGCAGTTTTCAGCCGCTATTAAAATGGAACAACATGATGTCTTCCGCGACGGTTCATTAAGTTCACCACCAAAAGATAGCGCCACCACACTGCTATACGTTTTCTTTGGCAAAGAAGACATGGCGTCTTTCAAGCTTTCTTTGCAAGCTTTAGCAATTTTTTTTTACTTTTAATCATAACGAAATTTCGATAAACTGAAGATTTTAACTCACCCAGCGCCTGCCTGGCTTCCTCTCTCGTCTGTTGGTTCATATTGCACTTCGATAAAATGGCTGATTCAATGATTTTGCAATTATTTTCCAGAGCTGCAAAAAACGCATCATCGTCGCCTTCCGCCATTTTTCCCTCTCTACTGTATAAGATTAAATTGCTTTTTCCACACAAGGAAAAACAAAGTTACAATTCTGAGAAAAATATGTGCTGAAAATTTTATTTTGATTTATGTCGCTTTGTTAAGCAACTCGAAAGTTTAAAGTGGGCCCCCCCCCATAATAAAAAAAAATATATAAAACATAGTCAAAATAGGATTATAAAGAATATGTATTATTACGAATGTATGGTTATTTATTTTATTCATATCATTATTCTAGTAGATTTAGATGAACAATATAAATTTCATTGTAAAAAAACCTTCAAAGGTTCAGTTTGTACCTACTCTAACCAAGATATGAATAATGTTTGCTTAAAGGAATATTTAATTACATTAATTTTTAAAATATTATTATGTAATGAACTACTATATTAGAATTTGAATTCCCTTGAATTTCACATTTTTAACTGGCTACTAACTCCTAAATTTTACTTTTTAATGAATATTTTTTCTATATTTATCAGTGAATTTTTGCATTAGCTGAAACATTTTCAGTATTCTGTTAGATTTAAACGAATCTTAATCAAAATTTTGTTGCAAACTTTTGTATTCTATTGAATAAGATTTTCATGTATTATTTTAAAATACTATCTGGTATATCCGTTCTTTGCATGGGATAATTGAAAAATTAAACAATACAGATTGAAGGATAAAACAATTTTTATTGAGTTAATTTTACGTGAATTGCAAATTAAACAAAAAAAAAAGGTTTTTACGTATCTCAGCGGAACAAAAAACCATATTTGTTAAATTTTAAATCTGTAGATCTGATAGCTGATAAAAAGGATTTTTTATTTTTTATTTATAATGCTCCGTAACTCTCTTGCAGGTCAATTTTTGAAAACACCTTTCTAAGCTGATCTCAACTCAACAAAAGTAACACATTGTTACACATTTTGTGTAATGAACGCTTAAAATAGTGCAAATAATTTATATCTGGGGATGTGTAATACGTTAATATTACTTTCTGTTGTATTCATTTTATGTTAAAATTCTAATATTCGCAAACAACGCCATTCCTTACATTATAATGGCAATTCAATGGAAACATAGTGAAATGTTGGCGATAAAGCCAAGTTGGTATCCTTTTTGGCGAACATTTTGGCAACTTGGTGATTGATTGAGAGGTTCAGAAGTTGATATGCTGTAGCCCCACTGGTGGGGGGCTGCAAGAAAAAAGATAGGACAAAAAAATACATATACATGACAATTTTCATAGTGATCGACTTAACGGCGTTGGAGAGAAGCGAGGTCAAATATACAAACATCCTCTTATATACAGAGAGGTAATATTTTTTATCATTCATTTATTTACTTATAAAAACGTAAATTAAGAAAAATTTGTGCTTATTAATAATTATGCACCAGGCGATAAACATTATAACAAACATAAAGCTGTCCTCTATCGGTTCATTTGAATTCCCTAACATTTTCTTAATCCTCCGATATATTCCTACTTTCCTTTCAAAATCTATAGTTCAGAACAAGTGTCGGCAACTAATGGCATGTGATACGATTCTCAGTGGCACTCTGTACTGCTCTATAAATTTGTTAATTTGTGAGTGGATGGAAGTTGATAAATTTGTAAGGCACCTTATTTGACAAACATCTTCAGAATGATGAACATTTACGGAATAGCGGAAAAATCAAACATATAACTCCAAAGATACATTGACAGCTATTTTGTAATTTATTGAGTGCAATTGTTGGAGATATTTAATTGTTTGAAGAGAAAAAATTGAATGTATTTTGCTTTCCGCTTTTGGTTCTACATATCTACGTAAAAATTCTTTCTTCATATGAAAAATATTTCGAGTCCGCAAAGAAATTATTTCACAACAGAATGCTCGGAATAGTATCAAATTGAAAGTCACACATTATACCCCCCTGATTGTGCGGTATGAAGGAAGAGCGGTGCAAGCAGTAGGTTCACATTAAAAATTTTATTTCTCTTTTTAAATATGTATTAATTTACAAATAAATATGTATTAATGTACAAAAAAGTGAGAATAATTACTTTTTTAAATATTTAATGTTTATGAATTTAAAACTTGTTTTATGTGGTTTATAAAGTAAATTAAAAGATGAAATTCGAAATTATAGCGAATTTTCCATATAATGAACTTTTTTTCGGGATTTTTGCGACTTCATTATATAGAGGTCCGACTGTATATATAATAAAACTATAAACCTATATTGTTGATCTCTATTCTCTAACTTTGTATGAACTATTGGGGGAATCGAATTGTTTCAAACATGTCCTACAGAGTGACACGCTGAATCATATTGGTAGATTGGTTTGGAATGCCCTTGGTTTGGTACATTGATTTAAATGTAAGGGCATTTGAAAGACCAAAAAAGTAATATAAGTTTTTCAAATATTATGTTTGTTTTCAAACTTCTGAATATATTTTAATGTGTGTTTTGCTTATTCTTTTGTGGGTTTCAAATCTGTAAGAAATATCTAGAAATCTCTTTTTAAATACCGGAAGGGGTAGGGTCAGGATTATCAATAAATTTTCACTCTTTTTTGCTCTTCCGGATGCACTTTTTATGTATTTAATTCAATGAAATGACATAGGTTTAAGGAGAGTTTAAAATCCATAGGAATAACATTATGTTCATGAATTCAAAATGGCCTGTATATGAAAGTTTTAGTTTTGTAGATTAATATAATCACCAATAGAATAGAATAAAATAGAAAATTACTTTTCAAGGAGATAAAAAAAATTCATTAGGTATTTAATTGCTAAAGATAAATATAAGAAATTTCATGAAGAAATTCGCATTATTTAAATATTATTATATGTGTGTATATTATAATATGGTACTGAACTAACTTTAACATAAGTAATCTGTTTTAAAATATAAAGAGTACCTTTTTGAAAATAATTTAGTCACTTTCAGAAATATACAGAAACTATTTTGAAAATTCTCTCGTGTAAAACTAATTTAGCAAGAAATGTTTTAAAAAAAATACGTTTCAAAAGAAATTCAAAATATTTAAAATTTTGAAAAAAATAGTTTGGTAATAATATTAAAATGTAATTTTTCGCAATCTGAATGACATTTTTGCAGATAGTAGTTAGTCCTTTGGTTTTATTTTTATAAGATATAAATGAAATTCCACATAAATGTTACTAAAAATATTAAAAAGAAAAGAAAACTTTATGTTCCAAAGCTTAATTTACTAAAAATTTCTGATTTTGATTATAAAAATTTAGATAAAATCTCAATCCATGAGCTTTTAATAAAACTTCTTGAAGTATTTGACTTTTTTTTAATCACTTTCCCATATTTCATATTTTTACCTATTTTCTTGATTTCAGTATTCCTTTTATTGCTTTATATAGTACGTCAGAAATATTTTTTTTTTTTTTTTCGATTGTCTATGGGATTCACTAAAGATTTCAAATACTTATGGTTTATTAAGCATTTTACGAAAATTTTAACTGAATAATTTGTTCAATGAATTCATATTTCTGATCAATTGAAAAACTAGATGGCAGCACCAAGGACATCTTTCAAAGATAAGAAAGATGATCATTTGAAATTTAAATAACAGATGGCAGCACGATAAATCTCATGATCTCTGTCGGTTTCGGTATCTCTCTCTTTTTTTCGTTCTGATAATAAATTTTTTTAAAAAAGAAAGAAATCAATGTAAAGATGCACTTTAAAAAATTTATGAAAACGTATTTTTAAAGAAATTATAATTTCGTCATGTTAATAACTAAAATATCTTTTTCCGATTTCTCGGAATAATTAGTCTTGAGCTCTTTGCTTTGATTCATCTAATTCCACATCAATTAAAGCAAAAAGAATTAAAAAAGAGTTTTATATTTTTACTACACTATATATATATATTTATACGCTATTACTGGCATATATATTTATGAATAATTCCAACAGTTCCTTTTTTAACGCATATTAATTTTGAGCACTTTTCAAAACTTCACCTTTTAATTTTTGAGTTAAAATTGCATTGTTATACATTTAAAAAAAAAGGATGTACTTATTTATTTTAATAACACAAAATTTCCAACAATATTTGCCCTTCGAAGATAAATTTGCTTAATAATATCTAATTTAAATATATCTACTTGCTTTGAAGTATAAATTATTTAATGAATTTAAATAAATATAGCTAAAACATCTCGATTTTCAGGGAATTAAATGCATTTAAATATACATTTTGCGATAAAGTATAAGGCACAAAATTATAGAGTCTCTATCTTATCCTACAAATTCTTTCGTATTAAAAAATAAATCAATCTACAACACCAATGTCAACTCAACAAGTTCACGAAGTTGTTATAATTGATTTAAAAAAAAGAGAACCATCCTCACTTTGCATATATGGATAATGTCACACAATAATATAACAACTGAAAACACGGAGAACGATTTATATGTTAAAAATTGGATTCATAATCCAGACGCGTCCAAATGAAGCTATCACAATAAAAGAACGTGAATGTATTCCAAACCTTTTTCTCATAACTCTGCAGCAATGACGTCAGAGATAGCAAATTGTATGCAAGGCGAAGCAATTTGTGGTTATTACCAATGCTAAGTAGGAGCTGTCTCAGGGAATTTTTCTGAGCTTAATTATACAACATCACTAAAGTGATATTTCTCAGTTTCCATTTAACCAACACTTAGGTTTTAAACTATTTGTAACAAGTGTACAATTTTATTCGGTAAATTGCATATTCTTAAAAATAAGCATGTTTTTGTTATATAATAATATTGGCAAGATAAAGCTTCGGAAATAACATTTCCGACATTTCTCACATAGCATCGAATAAGCGTCAACGTGTTGCGTGATACAATTTTCACTTCAGCTGAACCCGTCTAAGTCGGGGGTGGACACCTTGTTTTGGCTCCCTTTGTGACTTCACTTGTTTCACTTTGTGAGAGTGAAAGATACCGGTGGGATGCACCGTTTTAAAATACTTGCATTCATTACAAATAAAAAATATGAGTTAAATACTAAAATAGAGGCAGTTTTATTTAATTTATTTACTGTGCTAATTTCATATTATCTATAGAGGCAAACACATTTAATTTTAGAATCAGTTTAACCCTTTATCTATCGCATTATGATTTAATGCAGTTTTTTCCATGCAATATTTCTTTTTGAATAAATACATTGAAAATTAAGGGACATGCATAAACAAAATACTCAATTTAGGGAAATTAAATCAATTAAAGCTTATTAATTAATTAAAGATATTTAACTGTAAAATTAATTATTATATACACTGTCCACTTAAAATAAATTGTCAAGTCGTTTTCTAAGGTCTTCATTAACATACAAAATAAAATAAGACACTTTTTGAATACTTTTTTGGAACAAAAATGACAGTCTTCGCAATCTGATCAAAATGTCAGCAGAAAACGCACAACTTCTGCCATAAAACTATTCCCCCCTTCCTCGCTAAAATACTCATCACAGAACCCGTGCTGCCATATATCTTGGAAGAGTAGATTTAAAAGAATATTCCTGCATTGTCTGAGTGTTCGCAAAAATGGTTATTCTATTAATTTTAAAGGGAATGGTACTTTTAAGTACCATCGGTGATAAAGGGTTAATGAGACTAATATTACCTTTAACACTTTTCACCCTCCCCCCTCCCCTTTTTTTAAAAAATCAGGTGGGAGATTAATTGATAATATTCTCATTACAGCCTGCAAGTTAAGGTATCCGACTACGTTCGGAACCATGATTCTGCAAAAGCGCATAAATGGATAATATTTACGATGTTTAGTGTCACTTAGATTAGAAAATGTATATAAAATTGTTTTAAGAATAGTATTACAATAAAAAATTATTTAAGTACAATATTTTGATAAAAAATGAATATAGAATGACCCATTTTCAAAATATTCTCCTTTTGTGAAAAATGCTTCTATTATAATAATATTTTGCCTGTATATAGCTCAGATCTTTGTACAGAGGCTCAACTAGAATTTTTGAAATATATAACTTAGAAGTGGGTTTATCCATGTTTTACGACAACAGAGAGGAGAAATTTTAAGAAAAAAATTCCGTTAATTATTTCAATGGATAGTAACTGAAAATAATGTGAATTTTTCAAACAAAAATAGTTCAGACTCCCTGGAGAAGTCTTTACTTTATGCAAACACACACACACACAAAATATTATTATTATAGAAGCATTTTTTATAAAAGGAAAATGTTTTGAAAAAAGGTTATTCTAAGTTAATTTTTTGCCAAAATATTGTATTTAAATTATTTTTTGTCATAATGTCCTTAAAACAATTTTATACATGTATTCTAATCTAAGTGACACTAAATATCATGAAAATAATTAATTTATTAGCTCTTTTAAATCGCGGTTCCGTACGTAGTCGGATACCTTAATGTCAGCTAACTTGCATTATATTTACTCTTGTTGATCCTCATGTAAGTAAAACTTTTTTCGCAAATTTATGTTGTCGACTGTAATAAAAAGAGCAATTTCCCTAAAAATTCTTCGTACATAGAAATTTTTTAGCTGACAAAGATCTGTAAAAGTCAATTAATGTCACAGCATAAAATATTTCCTTCATACTGTAATCTGATTGCAAGTCAATACGCTCAAACTCATGTGCTGTATCAATATCAACAGTAATCAGTTAGCAGAATTTAAGCTCAATTTTTTTTAAAATCCTGAGATCAACTTCGTTCTCCAAACTCTGCTGATGCCTTTTTTTGTAGAAACACTTTCAGGTACTTTGATTTCCAATAAAGGAATTCTGTTTTCCTAATAGTGAAAAATATAAGGCGAATCTATGATCGCGCACAAGAAAGAAATCTCGATTCAGTGTGGACTTTCTGTGACTGTGCCTTATCGAGCCTCAAAAAAGAACCTTTACACTGGCAGCTATTTACCCACTCCTGATCTAAGTGGAAAAAATTACTGTGGATACATAAATCAGTATTTTAAGTCTTCAACTGGACATATTAGCCGGAATGTAGTTAGGAAGAATAATGTAAGGACGTAATTAGGAAGAAACTGTGGAATGTAATTAGGAAGCTTCCTTCTATTACCAGAGCATAATTCATAAAGCAAGATCCTTCATAATATAAGAATATATGCTGTTGAATAGAAATAGAAGTTCCCATTTTCGTACAGACTTTGAATAAAGTGGTTTTGGCACTAACTGACTTTTCGATTATATCTAATGCATGTTTGAAGGAGATTCATGAATGGCAATTCAGATGACCCAAACATTCACTGGAAAATAAATAACGAAAAAGTAACGTAACCTTATCAAATTAAAGTCTTTAAAGTTATTCTATATACACTTATCTTGTTTACTTTTATTGTATAAATACAGCTTCTAAAAATTCATTTCAGTAAAACATTTTTACATGGATTTATCAAGATCCTTTTACAAAAAGCAAGCCATTTAGGGGTAAAATAGAAAATTAAACGCAGATTTATATTTTTTGCTTGATCACAATTTAAATTAAGAAACTATGATTTTTGTTTTAGATAATGTTGTTGTTGCTAATGCCATTACTCTGGCGGTGTCTTATTGAGACCCACGAAATTAATCGCGGCACAGGGCTAGATTCACGCGCTTGGCGTTAGCCGTAGCTTTGAGCACTATTCAGGTTAATAGTACAATTTGGCTCGGTTCAACCCCAATTTTGAGGGTGAATACCCTGAAGGTGGTCAAGAACCTCTCACCGCTCTTCCTTTTCCAACAACCTCCCGAGAGGACTTGTGGCTCGACAGCTATTTAGAGCTATTAGCACTACACATTTACAAACATCCATACCTTCTCCGGGATCCGAACCCAGGGCCTACGACACCACAGTCAGCTCCACTAACCACTATACCGTCTGCGCAGCCGCCTACATTGGATAATAAATATAAGCGTTTAATTATTTATTGTTTTCTACAGAGTCTTACATCTTTATTTTTGACAATAGAAACCATATCTGCTATTTCTCTGAAACTTGCACCCAGTTATCCCTGAAACAGTAGGTAAAAACGCCGATGTGAAAGAATATCTGTTAAAATGATTATGCCAAACGCGTAGACAGTAGTCGCCGGCATACATATATGTCTCGCTCAACCGGTGAGTTAAATGCCCCGGACGTATGTATACGTCTTTTGAAAATATGATCCTTTTCTTTGCAATGCTATCAGCAAAACTATTCCTGAGACTGAAATGCAATAAAATGACCTTGACATCTTGACAGTGTTTCCAAAGGATTTATTTATTTCAAAGAAAAAATTACTTATTTATGCCTTTTCTTTTCCCCTTTATACTCCGTATACGCATGCCTATGTGAAAAACCGTTGTACTGAGGAGTGAATTGCTTAATTTTTAATCGGCAGTTAAGGGGTTAAAAATTCAGCTCCTGCCCCTCGATAGATCAATAGATTTTTAATTTTTAGCATTAAAATTACGCATCAGCTCTTTCTTCTACATGGTTTCTAAAAATATACATCCCCCCTCCATGAAAGTATTCTGTGTACACCTCTAGGTGTGGCATCTCACCATTGCAAACATAACTTACACGTACCAAATAAAACTTACACATTACTAATTTATATTTTCAAATAAAGAACATACACTATTATAAACTACTAAACTAATAACATAAGGAAAATTTTCTTTTCACATCTGAATTAATTTAAAACTACGAATAATCCAACGTTCCATCATTTTTAGTGAGAATTTTCATTGTGATTAAGCTCAGTATAGACAATAAACGCAACATTCTCTTAAAATTGTTTTAAGACAGAAGAAAACAGCTTATAAGAAGACAACCGTCTGAAAATTTGTTACATCGATTAAATGTAAATAAAACATATTTATGAACTTTTCGTATCAACATGACATAAATAGTAGAAGTTTGCAAAGGCGATTTCCAACTCAAAAAACGTCTCAGTGTCACTTGAAAAAGGTTCAAAATTAAGAGATATGTCTCCGATAGTCATTGTGCAGCCTTAGAAAGTGACAATAATTACAAGATGAAATCCAATCTTTAAAAGCTTGCTACAGCCTACATAATGATGAGCTAATAATTTCGAAAAAATTCACTAAAAACTAATGAAAAAATATATAATGTTGCAATAAAAAAATAATAACTGTCTAAAAATAAGAACTGCATGTAAAAAGAATTAAATTAAAAACTCCAACTATATTATCTCTTCGATTCTCCTCAAAAATGAAATAAATCTAAATACTCTCGCAAAAAATTCTCAAACACGTAAGACTGAAGAATAAAGAATTAAATAATTGTTAACTCTACTATAGATGAAATTAAAATTGGGAAATTTTAAAAAGTGTTAAAATGGGTTAAACAGTTTTTAAAAGTTAAAAAAATAGGAACTGCAATACTTATAGAACTTTAAATTATTAAAAAAAACACACCCAACTTTATTATTTTTTTAAAGAAAATGACTTAATAAATGTATATTTCTTCAATCTGGTAACTTATATAAATCAGAATTCGTATATTAATGGTAATGTATACAATGCTATCATTAAGAAATGGCATGTAGTCTTCTCGGCTTAGAAGTATCATGCCTATTTCGGAGGTCCCAGTTTACGGGTTCGAAATAGGCTGGGGTCGATAGATTTTCTGGATGAAAAAATCATAGGCACACATATTTTGTGGCATATAAAATATCCCTTGAATATCAATTTGGCTCTGGTACTCTTGGCAAAATTAAATCGTGACAATATTTAGCATCCAAAGAAAGAGCTTGAGTTAAAGAAATTCAAGCTTCAAAATTTGGTAACAGGTGCCACAAATGAAATGGCTCCCACATTTGGGGTGGTTTAAAATCACGAAGTCCATCGCCAAAAGCCACCGAGTAGCTAAATAATGCGACTTTAATATTCACTCATTCACCCACACTTGGGCATTAACCGTGTCAACAAAGGCTAATGCATTTGAAAGAAGAAAAAGAATGGCCTGTAACTGATTTCTTTTTCTGCTAATATTTGAAAAATTATATGAAGTACTTCAAAAAAATCCCTTGTTACAATAAAAGAATCAATCTAGATGATAGAAATCTTTAATAGATTAAATAACACGCACCATATATAATCATACAAATTTTTTATTTCTATTTTTAAGTGATTTTTGTGTCCCTGATTTTTGATAGCAACAAAATTTGATACCTAACGCAATCGTAGAAAGGGGGGGAGGGAGGAAAGGAGCTACTGAATTCAGCATATTTAGAAAACGATGATAACCTGCAGCCAACCAACCATGAATAAAAATAAGGAGAAAAAAATTCAAGATGAACTTTCGCAGCTGTTGATATGTGGGAGGTGAGGTCCTAATACCTGTTAATAGATCCTATTCCGAAAATTGGTAGAAAAACGTTGACACATAAATAGAGATTGTAACGTGAGAACATCACTAACCGGATAACATACTCATGAGGAATGAAACAGAAAAAAAAAGGCAGAAGAGTAAAAAAAAGTCGCCAAATGCACTTTGCGGTGCGAAGCCAATAATTACCATTTGTTCCGGCGTTTGAGTGTTAGGAATTTCGCCAATACGGTAATGTGCTCATTGCGGCGGAGCCAAAAATGAAGTGTCTTTCGAGGGATCGGAGGAAAAAAGAAGGTAATAAAGAGAAAAGAAACGATAAAATCTTAAGCGAGGCGAAGTCAGGAGTAAATGGTGCCTTTTAAAAAGCGGATTCTTCCCCCGGTGGGAAAATCAAGATGGGAACCGAGGCCCAGGCGATACGCACCCTTGCACTCCAGATGGACTAACTGGCTTGGCGAAAACCTTGACTAGCCTTAACTCGCCAAGGGTACTTATCCTTGGATAGAAATCAACTTCCAATGTATATATATCACTTCCGGAATTATGTGATAAAAACAATACTTGCTCTAGTGAAAATATTTGTCAATATGACTTTAAAGCCTTTGAATTAGCTTTTATTCACCAGCTGATGTATTTTACATTTTGGAGTAATTTCTATTTTTATTTCGTCATTACATTGATCCAAATATCTGAAGCTGTTACCCTAAAAATGGATGTTTTCATTTATTATCAATACAATAATGATTTTTTTCTAATGCTGCATCTGTTTTAAACTAAAAATTAAGACCCAGACTCCCCGGAACGTCTTAAGGCAGTGCTTCTCAAACTGTCAATACTGGCGACCTAATATTCAATCATAATTTTCATCACCCGCCCCCCTCCATACAATAACAATGTATTGAATTCAATAATACTATACTTTAACGCTAAACCAGCGATACGATTGCGACATAGCCATCCTGTGATGACTATGTCGTTCCGGTTCCGCGTAAGCTAGAGGTGTGGGATTATCAAAATGATGAGACATAATAGTTCTTAATACAACTTTTATTAAGAATAACTTATATTACTTAATTTCTAATTTGACAACTATATTTAAAGTGAGAGTCAACACCCAATTAAACCGTGTATTTAAGTCAGATCACGCAACTAGATCCTTTATCTTAATTATAGTTAATAAACCGATTCATCTAAATACCTATGTCAAATATTACCTTTTGCAGATCTCCTTCTTTCACCTATATAGATATTTATAATTCACTTTCTATATGAAGATTCCAACTTCTTTATATAGGACTTCTATTCCTTCCAAAACTATCGGACTGCTAACTCTTGATCTGCAAGATTCCACGCTAAGCTATCTTTAAACTTGCCGCACTATCGATCAGAATGATTCCACACTAAACTATCTCTAAGCTTGCCGCGCTATATCTTATCATCAAAGCTTCTATCCTTTTATAGTATATCTCATTTACATATTATCTTCGTTTATCTTCTTGGTATTGGGTTGGAAAAGTTTTGCCATTAATCGTGGCCGTCAAAGAACATAGGAGTTATGTTAGCAGAAAGACGCGAGAGACGTCACACGACTTTAAATTCTTAAGCGCCACCGGCGAATATAAACGTCTCACTCAGCCAGTGAATTAATTGCCCTGGACGTATGTATACGTCTTTCCAAAGCGCTATCTTTTGCGAAGGATTTACTAATTTCAGAGAATTTGCTTATTTATTCCTTTTCAACCCTTCCCCCATACACCACATACTCTCGCCTACTTGTTAAATGGTGGCATTGGGAAGTGAATCGCCTAATTTTTAATCGGCATTTATAAGGGATCAATTATAAACCATACAAATTATCAAGATAAGTGTTAATTTTTGCATATAATTTTATATATGACAAGCCCATGGGGTCACTGGTTATTATTAAATTTGTTCTTAGTATTTTTAAATTAATTATAAAATACATTGTGCAGTACTGATATATTTATAAGTGTAAATTTATACTTAATTTTTTATTATGTCAGAATGTATTTTGTTCAGTAAATTAATAATTTTTTTAATAATCCTTTGTTTTTGACTTTTCAATATGCTCGCGCCCCCTTCGTAGAGTTATCACACCCTCTAGGGGGCGCGCCCAACAGTTTGAGAAACACTGTCTTAAGGCATAGGCCAACTGGACCAGAGCCGCGCTCTCGGTAGGGGCCTCGTTTCGTTCTCGACTCTGTCTTAATAAGATCATATGATCCGGATAAGTTTAATGGTCAAGTACTATTCCCGTACATATTCTCCGAAAAACAGAGAATTTCAAACTGCATGTCAACTGGCAAAAGTGTGGTAAGACGGTATTATTATGTAATGAGACCGTTATCAAAATGTCTAGGACTAGGCCTAAAACCATAAACAATTATTCAATTCATTTAGTCGAAATATCGCCCTCGGTCAAACCGGTTTGTGTTTAGGCTTTTGAGATTGGGAGTCGTGCATATTTATTTGTTTCAAATAATCGTTTGAACGAGTATTTGACAATGCATGCTATATACTGTCTACTTTTAAAGATATCAGACAGGCCTACTTTTTCATAAGGTCCGAGGGCCTCAAATAAAATTCTTCTGGCCCAAGGGGTTTAAAGAATCTTAAGACGTTCCAGCAAACTCCCACCTAAAGGATAGAAAATATTTAATATTGAAATATCATATTCTGGCTTCGCTGAAAAAGGCATTACTTATTTAGAGATACTAATGATTTTTATTTCAATCACTCAAACGCTTTCCTCTAAAAAAAGAAAGAAATACGATCTACATTTAATACTAAGTGAATTTTCTGTTTTATGTTTTTAAATTTTTTTTAAAAAAATACATTTTTCGAATATTTTAAAATTTTTAGGATGTGATTCGATAATAGAGGATGCATACATCACAATTACATGAATTTTTATTACTATTAGAACACTTCAGAATTCTCAATTTTGGGACACTAAATGAAGAAAGCCTTAAATGAAAAAAAATCATTTTGTCGTGAGGCAAAAAATAAATTATTTCAATGGATATTTGCTAAATATTGATTCTCTTCTCAGTCAAAAGTTTTTTAAATATATTTTTATCCGAAATATATGATTTTTTTTCTAGAGTTCATACTGATTTCTTACAAACAAAAAAGATCGATCTTTCTCCTCTACAGCGTTTATATCGCATAAAAATATTTGTTTAATATTTGACACTCTTCGAACATTATTACTGATTCTACGCTTTACTTTTAACTCAGTTGCTTCGTCTTTTGTCTCGAGTCCAATATTACGATACTTGATACATGTAATATAATACATATAAAAGAAATGCATAAATAAATGGCATGCAAAAAATGAATTATTTATATACGCTTTGTATCTTCATGATTAAATGAATGTACTTTATGCGATCTAAGCATATTTACAAAATGAAATTATTTATAAACTGTTGCCTTGTGTAAAGTTTATGTAATCATTTTATATATATATAAGTTAATTTACTGGATTTTTAAGTTTGAAAATACCATGCGACTGAAAAACTTCTTATAATATAGCTTAAATTATTTTAATACTTTTTAAACCCCTAAAATTTCACATGTAAGTAATAAACTTATATTGGATTTAATTATTGCTTATTTCACAAAGAATTTTCTCAATTGAAAGTCATACAACGATACAAATAATGGTTTTTCACAAAGAATAAATTAATTAAACTTTATTGTGTATATTTCGTTTTTGCTATCAGTAACGATAAATACACCGTAGAACATAATTGCTTCATTGGTTTTTGCCCTGGTTATTGTATTAAATTTTTTTTCTTTCGAAATGGAACAGAGAGAAAACAGAAACAAAAATTACTATCCCAGATTATAGTATGAGTTATTAGGAGCCCAATGGACGTTTTAAGGCATGGGTCAACTGGTCACGAAACCAAGGCTTCGGCATCGAAGGGAAAAAAGTTCATCTCGTTCTCAACTCGGCCTCAACAAGATCATGATCTGAATAATTTTAACCGTCAAATATTATTTCTGGTATATTCTCCAAAAAATTTAAAATTTCTAACTATACGCCTGATGGCAACAACTGCAAGATTGCATTTTTTTTTTTTATATCATGTCCGTCTTCTGTGTCTATGAATACCAAAATTTATCATCATTGCTCATTTAGTCGAAAGCTGCAGCTGGTTCAGTCAGTTTATACCTAGGTTATGGGATTGTCAGTTCCGCACATTTATTGTCAGTCTCGCACCTACTGGCAACAACTGCAAGATTGCATTTTTTATATCATGTCCGTCGTCTGTGTCTAGGACTACCAAAATATATCATCATTGCTCATTTAGTCGAAAGCTGCAGTTGGTTCAGTCAGTTTATACCTAGGTTATGGGATTGTCAGTTCCGCACATTTATTGTCAGTCCCGCACCTACTGGCAACAACTGCAAGATTGCATTTTTTTATATCATGTCCGTCGTCTGTGTCTAGTACTACCAAGATATATCATCATTTCTCATTTAGTCAAAAGCTGCAGTTGGTTCAGACAGTTTATACCTAAGTTTATGGGATTGTCAGTCCCGTACATTTATTCTCAGTCCCGTACATTTATTGTCAGTCCCGTACATTTATTGTCAGTCCCGCACATTTATTGTCAGTCCCGCACCTACTGGCAACAACTGCAAGATTGCATTTTTTTATATCATGTCCGTCGTCTGTGTCTAGTACTACCAAGACATATCATCATTTCTCCTTTAGTCGAAAGTTGCAGTTGGTCCAATCAGTTTATACCTAGATTTATGGGATTGTCAGTCCCACACATTTTTTTTGTTACGGGTTGCCGTTTGTATGAGTATACGCAATCAATGTACTGTATGACTACGTGAGCTATTTACTGTCAACTTAAAAAGGTCGCATGTGGGGCTACTTTTGCATAGTGGCCTAGGTCCTCAAGAAAGCTTAAGACGTCACGGGGATGAGGACAACTAGATATTTATAACAAAATGAACTAAGAAATCCATGGATAAAAAAACGTTTTGAATGCATTCAGATCTTAAATTATCATTATTATCAAATTCTTGCATAAATTGAACCAGTTGGATAACGCAATATGCAAGAACCATAATTGTCCAAATTATTTGGAGCATAATTTAAATTTGTAAAAGACTGCATATTTCATCCTATTGAAACAAATTTAAGATTGATCACCAATGTATTATCTATATTAAAGATGCCTGAAATGTGAATAAATGTGATAAATTTGTAAATGTTTCTAGAGCTTTTCTCCAGAATATGTAATACTTAGATTCTGGTAGATTTCGAGAAACGAGCTTCTCAAACTCTATACGCATCCAAATTTTTCTTGTATTTATGGGGAAGATGATAAATCGTAATTTGTTTGTTGCTAAATCCATGTACACTCTTTAAAACAAACTGAAAAAATGAATAGAAACCGTTTACAAACATATAAAAAACAGACATGTTATTTGTATCAAGACTTGAATAACAGCCTAGTTCAGGGGTGGCGAACCTTTATGGATCAACGCGCCATTTTTTCTTAAGAAATATTTGATGAGGTATAGACGTGCCGTCAAATAATTTTGAAATGTGATTATTAGGAAAATAATGAAATTAAATTCTATAACAACTCAAAACTTTTTATTTACTACAAAAAAATACCTTTTACGTTGTATTGCCGAAAATATTTGAGTTATACGTGTAATTCGAATTAAAGTAACATTAGTGTGATTTATTTTGCTGCAGATTGTGTGGATGAAAAATAACTTACATTAGGATTGTAAGATGTTACTTTTAGTAGAATGCACATGCTGAATTG